>JBBBDQ010000640.1:1500000-1615000 GCA_037127315.1 Ascarosepion bandense
TGACTTTATACATCTATTCGTCTTCCCACAGAGCCTCAAACTCAACACAGTGGCATGCATCAAGTGCATTAAGAACGTAATGGTGCTCTAAGTCAGGACGGTGGCTGCGGGAAGACCTTATGTCTGATTGCAAGATTCTGCACCATGCCACACAAGCAGGACAATCCATTGATGTCTGTCAGACAATTTCTAACCACGATACCCCTTACATCAGACCAAATAACTCCCTAGAGTTCAATCTCCTTGATTATTGTGTGTGGGTTGCAGTTGAGCAAGAGACCAACAAAACTCCATGTAACACCAAAGATGAACTAAAGGCAAGGAATAAGGTAGCATTCACCAACTTAAACAAGGTGATTGTCCAGCAGAGATGCAGAAGATTTCAAATTCATCTGGAGGCTGTGGTTGAATCCAATGGTGATTTTATTGAAGAAATTTACTGCTTAGTATTCCTTGACATTTTGTGTAATTTTAGTAAATGTATCTCTTAAAATGAAACTACATTAAAAAATGTATATATATACAATTTAGTTTATATGGCTATCAATCTGAGGACAGTGCAGAGGATTCAGAAACAGTTGGATGAGTCTACTGATGATTACAAAGGTATGACAGCTCAGAAAACTGACTCTGATTATTCTGATGAGAAAAGAATTCTCAAATTTGTTGGTGAAGGGTTCAAACTCAACATGGATGCCTGCATCAAGTGCTTTGAGAAGGTTGTGGTACCATGGGTCAAGAGGTTAGCTGCTGGAAGACCTTATGTCTGGTAACAGGACTCCTCCTCATGTCACAAAAGAAGGAGAACCTAGCCATGGCTGTCAGGCAATTTCTGCAGCCATATGACCCCTTACATCTGACCAAATAACTCCCTAGAGTTCAACCTCCTTGATTATTGTGTGTGGGTTGCAGTTGAGCAAGATACCAACAAAACTCCATGTAACACCAAAGATGGACTAAAGTCAAGGAATAAGGTAGCATTCACCAACTTAAAGATGATTGTCCAGCAGAGATGCAGAAGATTTCAAATTCATCTGGAGGCTGTGGTTGAATACGAACATTTTTGAGTGTTTGGGTGTCAATCTGAGGACAGTGCAGACGGTTCAGAAAGAGTTGAATGAGTCTAATGGTAATTATGAAGGTGTTTGGAGTGATCACTAATGATGGTGGCGCTATGTTTCCATTCATCTTTTTACAGAGACTACATCAAGTGCCTTGAGGAGGTAGTGCTGCCCTGGGTCAAGAGGGTGGATGCTGGAAGAACGTATGTCTGTCAACAGGACTCTGCACCATGTCACACAAGCAGAAGAAGCCAGTCAAGGCTGTCTGATAATTTGTACAACCTCATCACCCCTTACATCTAGCCACCTAACCCTTGATTATTATGTGTGATGTGCAGTTGAGCAAGAGATCACCAAAATCCTTGTAACATCAAAGATGAACTGAAGGCAAGGATTAAAGCAGCATTCACCAACTTAAACAAAGAGAACATCCAAAAGAGTTGCAAGGGATTCCGTATTTGTCTGTAGCTCGTGGTTACACCCAATGACGATTTTATTGAATAAATTTAGCCTTTAGTCTTTCAACATATTTTTGTCTAATCATATAATAATTCTGCTTCTTCCTTCCTTAGTTACTTAGTTCGTCCGTCCGTTAAACCACTTACTCTCTATACGAGCTTTTTCTTTCCCCTCTATCTTTTTAAACGCTACTCTCCTCAGCCTTTCTCTCAACTTTACCAAAGGGAAGGGTAGTAAACAGTGAGAGTGTAAAATGAGTGAGACTATAGCATTACTGTGTCAGTAGCAGCTTAAGCTGGTGGTTGTAGCAGTAATTGTGTGTGTGTATATGTGTGTGTACTGTACAATATAGTAAAAATAGGTAGGTTTGTTTTCGTATCCCACAATCTAATAACGAAATCTCTTACCTCTACACCCTTGGCCATTACACAATCTTTTCTGTTTACAATGGACACAGGAGCCATGATTATAATAATAGAATAAAAAATTAACAGAAACTTTTCCAAAAATTTTTTCTAGGGCCTTCGTCGGTGTAATAAGATGACGGCAATATTTGAGTTAAAGAGGACACCCAGCCTGTGTTTAAGAAAAAACATAATGTGGTTGTTACCTCTTTACTAAAAATAAATGAGGAACTTGACAGACTAGAAGGAACCGGTATCTTGTCGAAAGTTGAGTACAGTCAATGGGCTTCACCGACCGTCAATGTAAAGAAGAAGTCAAACGAGATCCGAGTCTTTGTCGATTTCTCGACGGGGCTTAATGCGAATACAAAAATATCATGATTCTTTATCTTCACCGTTTAAGGAAAATGACGGACGATAAAGTCCGTCATTTTCCGTATACAAAAAGAAAAAAGTAAGACTCTTTGTGAAGTTCATACTTGAAGGTAATGTTATGGAGACTTACCCATATGACACACGAACTGGTACAAAATATATATTAGTAGCAGTTCTTTGTGCAGTGCCCGGAAGTTTTTCCCACCTGAATCTATTCTGCACATATACAAATCTACCATCCGCCCGTGTATTGAATATTGCTGCCATATCTGGTCGGGTGCCCCTGCTGCTCTCCTTGGGCTTCTTGACAAAATACAAAGGAAGATCTGTAACGTGGTTGATACTGACTTGGCAGACCGGCTGCAACCACTCTCTCACCGGCGTGATGTGGCTTCCCTGTGCCTCTTCTACAAGTACTTTCATGGCTACTGCTCCGATGAGCTTAGTTCACTGGTGCCGTCTAAGCAGGAATTTACTCGAGATACTAGATTAGCAACTAGGTCCCACCCTTTTACAGTTAAACAAATAAGATGTAACCGTAAATTCTACTCCAACAGCTTCTTTTCTCGCGCTTCCCGCCTGTGGAACTCCCTTCCACAAGTCTGCTTTCCCGACAGTTACAATCTCCAGGTGTTTAAATGTAGGGTCAATAGACACCTCCTATCACACTAACTAAATTTAAAAAAAGATGGTAAGAATAGCAGAGAGAGTTTGAGTGGAATCTGTTCCAGCAGATAACAATGAGAGCCAGACTTATAGTCACCCTAATAATATCTCATTGGTCTATGATTGTACTAATTTTTTTTTTTAATCATATCACCCCGGGCAAGGCGGTAAGGCGACTGATGTGCAGGGGGATACGTAAGAGTGAAAAGATTGGAAAAGAGAAAGCCGGAAACCACATCCTAAACAGGGAACAAGGGATGAGCCTCTTCACCTGTTCAATAGACGTGGGTGGAGTGTGAACCGGGCGATAGTTCAGTCTATCTACTCCAATTGAAAAAAAAATAAAAAATAAAATGAAAAGTGAAAAGATTGGAAAAGAGAAAGCCGGAAAACCACATCCTAAACAGGGAACAAGGGATGAGCCTCTTCACCTGTTCAATAGACGTGGGTGGAGTGTGAACCGGGCGATAGTTCAGTCTATCTACTCCAATTGAAAAAAAAATAAATAAATAAAATGAAAAGTGAAAAGATTGGAAAAGAGAAAGCCGGAAACCACATCCGAAAAAGGGAAAAAGGGATGAGCCTCTACACCTGTTCAATAGGCGTGGGTGGAGTGTGAACCGGGCGATAGTTTAGTCTATCTACTCCAATTGAAAAAAAAAAGACAATAGAAAAGAAAAGTGAAAAGATTGGAAAAGAGAAAACCGGAAACCGCATCCTAAACAGGAAACAAGGGATGAGCCTCTTCACCTGTTCAATAGACGTGGGTGGAGTGTGAACCGGGCGATAGTTCAGTCTATCTACTCCAATTGAAAAAAAAAAAGAAAAAAGAAAAGAAAAGTGAAAAGATTGGAAAAGAGAAAGCCGGAAAACACATCCTAAACAAGGAACAAGGGATGAGCCCCTTCACCTGTTCAATAGACGTGGGTGGAGCGTGAACCGGGCTGTTTTTGTAATATATTTAATACTATTCCGTCTTTGCGTCTTTATTTCTGGCCCCAACAGGACCATAACAACTTGGTAGATGCCTCATTTTTATTTATTAAGCGTTGTTTATTATGTCTATTGGCCTGCGCACTCGAAAAATTCTATTAAAGAATATGCGTCTTGCCGACAGTTGCGAACATGCGTCAGAGCAACGAAGATTCAATTTTCCCTTTTTAAGGAAGGCACACGTCCTCTTCACTCAGATTATTTCCTCAAAAGTTTAATATCCGTTCACTTTTATAGCTGAAACGCACAACAAAACAATTTCTAAACAATTAGTCCCAAATTTTAGTCCAAATATACATCTCTCTCTATCTCTCTCTCTCTCTCTCTCTCTCTCTCTCTCTATATATATATATATATATATATATATATATAGCGAGAGAGAGAGAGAGAGAGAGGGATGGAGGGAGGGAGAGAGAGCATCTGTATGCAAATTTATGTAAATAAAAATGCTGCGATATATCTATAACATTCAGAAGTATCCGTATGTATACATATGTGTGCGTGTTTGTGTGTATGTAGTACACGTACGAAGTATATATTACTACATTTCCAAACACTATGTTCTAATATATTCACATAAATATACATCCACATCCACAGATTTATATATATATATATATATATATGTGTGTGTGTGTGTGTGTGTGTGTGTGTGTGTGTGTGTGGAATAGGCTCTATTTTGGTGTCTATTTTAATTCCCTTCACTTACACTGGTTTAATATTATACTTTTAAACACCCTTTTGCGAATCGTACATGCCAAATCCTATTCCGGTAACCAAAACAGAGAATTACGGTTGCAATTATGTTCTAATTTCTGCATATTTATTTACCTTGAAAATCAGCTTTTGAACACGAACTACATGAAACATCCAGCCATTTCAACAACCAGGCAGTTATGCCTGTGTATATTTGAAATTAAACCTATTAATCCATTTTATTTCAGTATCATTCGCATAAACTACTGAGAATATTGAATAGCCCATTCCATTCTTTCCTTCTCTTTCTCTCTCTCTTTCTTAATATATATATATATATATATATATATATATATATATATATATAATCATATCACCCCCAGCAAGGCGGTAACGCCACTGATGTGTAGGGGCCTACGTAAGAGTGAAAAGCTTGGAAAAGAGAAAGCCGGTAACCACATCCTAAACAGGAAACAAGGGATGAGCCTCTTGAAACAAAAAAAAAAAGAAGAAAAGAATGGAAATGCGTAAAAGATTGGAAAAGAGAAACCCGGAAATACTAGCGGTATTTAAAAAACATTGTTTTTATACGGACTCAAAACCTGGACAATTAGAAAATACCCATTTATGTGATGACAAACCGAATGTAATATTTTTTAATAAAATTTAGGGGTTTTGCTTTGTCTATTTATAGCCTGTTTAGCCTGATATATATAGACACACACATACAGTAATGTGCAAAAGTATTAGGACAATAACTATTCTATCTTTTATAAGGCATATTGACGGAAAATAAACAATTTATTTAAAGTAATTTTATTTGATTTACTCAACAAATGCTTTAACAAGAAAA
Organism: Ascarosepion bandense; assembly: GCA_037127315.1. Classification (NCBI taxonomy): domain Eukaryota; kingdom Metazoa; phylum Mollusca; class Cephalopoda; order Sepiida; family Sepiidae; genus Ascarosepion; species Ascarosepion bandense. The sequence goes on from JBBBDQ010000640.1 coordinate 1,505,508, forward strand.
GTTTAATATTTAGTATAATAGACTTTTGCTTTGATCACAAGCTTCTTCAATGTATCTAATGGTATCTCCTGCCAAGCAGCTTGTATTTGTTCTCAAAGTGTGTCTTGCGAAGTAACATTAGATTTATCAATTTGAGAGGGGGCAATATTGTAAGAAAGTGATAGAACACGTATATTTTAAACCCACTGTTCAAGCATTTACTTTTATAAAGAGTGCTCGATGCAAAGTAGAGCTTTATATTGTAATAGTTGTTACAATGGTTTATAAAAGCATAGTATCAAAACACAAAAATTATCGTATTTCGGAGCAGAAGGGCTCCTTTTCTGTTGATTTGTGGGAAAAAAAAACAAAAATTGTTCCATTAATCACCAGAGGAGGAGCACTTGTGCTCCGAAACACGAGAATTTTTCTGTATTGATACTATTTTGTGTATTGATACTATGCTTTTATAAACCATTCTAACAACTATTACAGTACACACACATATATATATATATATATATATGTCCAAACAGAAAGTAGCATGTAGGTCAAATCCCAAGGAAGATCCTATTATTATTAATCTTATTAATATTAAAACTGATCTAGCCAGAGGTGTCGATGTAAATAAAAGCATCTATTTACAGAGCCAAATATATTTATATTTTGTTCAAATAAAACTTCGTGAACTACATGTGTCGTATGATGATTTCTGCGAAGTATATTCGCTTCGTCAGCGACCGTTTATTATGGAAAATTAAAAACGGTTTTCAAACACCCGAAGTTCACTTAAAAAGAATGAATGAGAAAAAAATAAGAAATAAAATTGGGAGGGAAAGTTAAAAGAAGAGGGAAATTTATGTTAGAAGATAGACGTCTAGTTGCTGTTTCGCTATCTCTCTTTGTTTTCCTATTTCTCTTCCCTATCTTTTTCTTTTTTCTTAATATATATATATATATATATATATATATATATATATATATATATTTCTGTGTATGGGTTTTTGTTTGTATGTGCATAAATATATATTTTATGGTATTTTTAGAATATATATGAAAGAATCCTTTAATATATATATATATATATATATGTGTGTGTGTGTGTGTGTGTGTGTGTGTGCGTGTGTGTAAATAATTATACATATTTTTATACACGCAACTACACGCCGATATACAAGAATTTATCAGTTGTCAATATATATTTAATTTTATTTGTTTAATCTATATTTAATACATTTCTTTATATATATATATATATATATATATATATATATATATATATATAGTTGACGATTGTGCTTAAGCGTGAAACAGCCTGTCGCTACTCGGGTATTGAAATCAACGATTGCTTTTAAATTTACATACTTTCTATCCATCATATTGAGCATAAATACAGTGTGCCTTAAAACTGTATTTTATTATATATATATAACTGTGTGTGTATGTGTGTGTGATAAAATATAGTTTCCAGATATATTATTTTTACTGATAAAAGTGCTAAATATCATAGATATAGCTCATGTGAATAAAATCAATGGACACTATAGTTTGTTTCACGCATGAAACAAACTATCACCGCATGGTGTTAATCTTAGTTTATACACACGCACACACACACACACACACACACACACACACACACACATATATATATATATATATATATATATATATATATATATATAGTACTGTGCAAAAGTAGTAGGACAATATCTATTTTATCTTATAAAAGATAAAATCAAAATAAAGTTTAAAATCACCCCTGTCCTAACACTTTTGCACACTACCGGTCGTGTGCAAAAGTATTAGGAAAGGGGTGAAAATTCCTAAAAATCTCACTGAAATTCAAATACAAGGTGAAAAGCCAAGTAAATTGCTAATAAATATTGACTAATTAAAACTAGGTGCAAATGAAATGTATTAAAAAGATGTTATATTTATTTTTTCCTATTTTCTATTAAACAAGTTATTTTGAAATTACTCTATTGAATATCTATGAGATATTTTAGATAAAAAATTCATAAATTTAATGTTACTTTGCAAGACACACTTTGGGTACAAATACAAGCTGCTTGGCAGAGATACCATTAAATACATTGAAGAAGCTTGTGATGTCAATGCCTGGCAGAATGAAGGCTGTGATCAAAGTAAAAGGCTATTATACTAAATATTAAATTTATTTTGTAACAAGTATTTTTTCTTGTTAAAGCATTTGTTGAATAAATCAAATAAAATTACTTTAATTAAAGATTGTTTATTTTCTGTCAATATACCTGATAAAAGATAAAATAGTTCTTGTTCTAATACTTTTGCACAGTATTATATGTATATATATATCCGAGTGAGTATAGAATGAGTAGAGAAAAAAGAAAAAAAAAATTGTTGTCCAAACATTAATTTAAAACAGTGCTCGATATATGATGTATAGAGCTGTGAATATTTATTATAAATTATGTTTTAGAACATGTACATAATTTCTTCTATATATGTCCTCTTCTCTTCTGTTGGGTTCCAAGCACTGAAACAGCCATATGATTGTAGAAAAGAGGGCATATATAGAAGAAATTATGTACATGTTCTAAAACATAATTTATAATATATATATATATATACATACACAAAGTATGTGTGTTTGTAGAGGGTTATAAGATTATACAACTTCCTTAGCTGGCATGTCGTGCAGTAAGGGTTTTTTTATAAGTTATGCAAATCGATATGACCTCTTGAATCAGATAATAACCTTTTCTTGTGCAAGTCATTGTCGGTTGTGATCACTTTGCATGGCTTCACTTGAGAGAGTCGAAATTCCTTCCCTAGTTATAGATTAAATAACAATGTAAATAGACTTCTATAGCCTTGGGTTGCAGCCAGTATAATTCAAAATTGCAACGGAAATCCTCTCCACTATCTTTCATCGTAAATCATGTCAATTCAGAAATAATAAAGAAAAGGAATCTGAGAAGAGCCATGATCGCCTACGTTATAAAAAGGTACGCTACTTCTTTTTTTAAAAATCTGAAATGTCATTTTGTTGCGTGGCACCGTTTGTGATGAAGCAAGGTAAATCTGAATTCTTCAGATTTTATTTCAGACAAATATATTGTTAATTTGCGTGCTGATTGTCTTGGATTTATTAAAACCATCTTTATTAAGTGCGATAAAATACAGAATTTTCATCTTCTTTAAAAGGGTGATTTACTGTATTTAAGGCACGCATTTTCTACGCCCAATTAGTTCTTTAACTTGTAGCGATACCGTCTTATATATCATTGCGTTTTCGATAAATATATGCTTGGTTTTCCCACTTTCTTGCTTTGTTTCTATGTAGTTTTAATAATTTTGAAAAAAATTTCTACCATTAAATTTCTTGATGATTTAGCAGTTTTCTAAACTGTGTAAAAACAAATGTAATGCAACGCTTAATCTAACATCAGAAACAATCACAAAAAAAGTTGCATTTTTTAAACATTTCGTTTTGCTAAAGAACACTACAACTCTTGAAACCTTTCAACGTTTATTTATTTATTTTTGTTTTGTTTTATCCATTTAATTATTGTTTATAAAATGTCCAAAAAATACAGAAGTTGATGTCGTCAACTTGTCACGAGCTGATCTCCTGCTCGGCAAGCACGCCTCCGGAAAGACAAAAACCATCTAAATGTCGCTCGAAGCAATTAAAATTGATGACGAATAGAAGATTGGATTTATTGAATCAGCAATTTAAAATATTTATCTCGAGTTATTATTTCTCATCACTTCTGATAAAAAAATTCTTCTTCTTCTATGTGCCCTGTCCTTTCAGGACGTAAGCGATTATGGCTTTCCACGCCTCCCTATCCCTGGTGGCTCTTAGCACGCTTTCTCCTGTTACACAACGCAACCCTCGTTCCGTCACCCACTGATCAGGTCCTTCAAATATGTTATACGCTGCTTCCCCCTGTCTTTTTTTCCCTCTATCTGGCCTGTTAGCATCAGGTTCTCCAAGCCCTCCTTCCACATTGCATGTCCCATCAACTTTAGTTGTCTCTTCCTGATGCTCAGTATTAATTCGTTTCCATCCTTTCCAGAACCTCATCATTACTCACATGTTCGATCCATGATATCCGCAGCATCCTTCTGTAGAACCACATTTCAGTTGCTTCAAGTTTTTCCTTCATCTTCGATGATAATATTCAGCATTCACTGCCATATTGAAGAACTGACAACAGATAGCAATCCAGTACTCTCTTCTTTGTTTTTAGCGTAATTGTCTTGTTTCTTTATACTTTACTCAACTTCTGGAATATTCTTTACAAATAGACTCTAAAAGAAATATCTTTTTAGAAAGTTAGCTTTCCGAACATAAGACTCGGGTTCGAATCTCAACATGGTCGATTTGATTTGGAAGGTAACTTTTTTGATAATATCGCCCTGGGAAGTAGATACCAGTGTGTGAAACTGTTGAGAAGGAAGTGAAAGTCATCTGACGAGTTGATCCAAGCCTTGCGAGTGAAATCGAGTCGACAGAAGACTTCCAAAGCGGCTAATGGTTGTACTAACACGAAGATTAAGTCATCGTGACAGCGGAGTTTTGCGTTCTTGTTTTGTTCAAACTGGTGATTACACTAGGTTATGCGCTTTCGTACGTGCGTTGTGGGGCAGTGTATATCAGCTCGGAGCGAGAAATCGAAATGCCGAGTTCGAATTCCAGTTGAATTTGTCTTGGAAAAATTATTGATCCGTATCTTCTCCTTCCAGCTATGGGTTAAATAACAGTACATATCATGTTCTGCAACTTCAGTTGGTAACCAGTCTACGTCAGAAAGTAATGGCAACCTACTGTAAAAAATCTGCCTGATCAGTCATGTCTCGAAAGGGACATGATCGCTTAAGTGTGTATCATATATGGCACTTAACTGACTGACTATGCATCCTTTCACAGAAACTGAAATTACAGTCCGCTCAGCGTAGATACCGTATAAACGATAGTTTGGTTTTGTGGATGTTGAAAGAGATTGACGTCTGTAACAGCTCACCAGCACAGCAGACAAGCATACTTGAAACCGATTGGCCAGATATATATAAATAATGTCGTTTTAGAATACAGTGGAACCTCTACTTACGAAATGCTATACATACAAAGTTTTCAGGTTACGAAACGCCTCTTCGGAAAAATATTGCCTCTTGTTACGAAAGAAATTTCAGGATACGAAAGGCAAAAATTTCAAAATACGCGCTGTTACTCGCAGCCCCCAGAGTCCACCTCATTGCCTCCTCAAGTGCATCCTCGTTCTCGATAATGCAAGGCCTCGAAGATGATATCCTGGAGGGGTTCACGTTTATTAAGGCCATACATAGGAAATTTTCAGTTTACAAAACGCCTCTTCGGAAAAATATTGCCTTATGTTATGAAAGAAATTTCAGGATACGAAAGGCGAAAATTTCAAAATACGCGCTGCTACTCGTAGCTCACAGTGTCTACCTTCTCAAGTGCATCCTCCTTCTCGATAATGCTCCTGCCAACCTGCCTGGCCTCGAAGATAATATCCTGGAGGAGTTCTCATTTATTAAGGTGCTGTACCCCCACCTAACACCACCTCTATCCTCCAGTCCATGGACCAACAAGTCATTTCGAACTTCAAGAAACTCTACACGAAACACCTGTTCAAGAGGTGTTTCGACATCATTGAAAACACCCAGCTTACCCTTCGTGTGTTTTGGAAGCAGCACTTCGATACTGTTGTTTGCCTCAAGATAATCGACATGGCTTGGCAGGAAGTGACCAGACGTACCCTTAATGCGGCTTGGAGAAAGCTGTGGCCCGATGCTGTTGCCTCACGAGATTTTTTAGGGCATTTATAGGGTAAAAAGCGTCTCTACTTACGAAATTTTCACGTTACGAAACGACTTTAAGAACGAATTAATTTCGTAAGTAGAGGTTCCACTGTATTCTTATATTTGATCCAAGTTTCTTTCTAACTACACCTTTTTTCCTTTAAGAGTTTACATATTTATTAACTATAGCTTAGAACTCAATACACTTATATAACCGTAAATTTAATTAAGCGTTAATCTTCCAAGTATACAAGGCTTGTTTCGTCTTGTCTTGTCGGGTTTCTCGTTCTGTTGGTTAATATAATATTTAATGAAGATAATTTTTTTAATCGTTCCACTCCGAGCAAGGCGGTACCGCCACTGATGCGCAGAGGAGTACATAAGAGAGTAGGAGTTTAGGGACGAGGAGAGTGAAAAAGACGAACCAGTAACGGTGGTGCCACAGAAAGGGCAAGAGAAGAATGGGAACACAAGAGAAAACGGTTCGAAGGCAGAGAGAAAGGAAAAGAACAAGATACACGGGGTGATGTAGAAAGGACTGGAGTCAAGTGGATAAGAGATGGTTATTGACATTGCATTTAAATTCCTAGAAGTTGTAGCCGTCAGGAAAGCAAGTATACGGTAGGGAGTTCCACAGGCGGGAATTGCGAGAAAATAAGCTGATGAATAAAATTTTCGACTGCATATTCCACAAAATATTAAATAGCAACGACTTATTCTTCTATGTACCTTGAGTGTTCAGGATGTGGGGGACCACAGTTATCCATAAGTAAGAAGCTCTCAGTATACATATATATATATATATATATATATATATGTGTGTGTGTGTCTGTGTGTGTGAGTGTGTGTGTGTGTGTCCTCAGAGATCTTAAGACACCTTTTCTGACACAAACACACCTAAGAGACCATATGTTTCTCCGTCGAAACGCTTTGTTAATATTTTTTTTTTACTTTCTCTGATCCTTTTCATTTTTGCTTCGGAAACAATTATACATTCCACAACCACCCCATATATATATATATATATATATATATATATATATAATATTTATTCAGAAAATATAACATGAATAAGTTATAATATCACTACAAAAGTAGCTATCCATCCATACCTACCCTATACTTGCATATATATATATATATATATATATATATATATATATATATATATATATATATATAAGTTAATAATAAATCCAAACTAATAATCGAAAATACTTAATAAAATATTACTCTGTTAAATTAAATAAATGAATCTAACATTGAGTTCTCTCGAGTTCCAAGTTTACTATGATATATATATATATATATATATATATATATATATATATATATACCATAGTAAACTTGGTACGTAATCCGGGTAAATTCCACAAGATATATATATATATATATATAAAGAACGAATGTTTTTATAAGAGGCACCCGCAAAATGAGAAAGGATCTGGAAGAGTGTGTCTGTTCAGTACAATCTTCATTACACGAAATCTAGTTTTCCCCTTCATATGCATATCAGTCAGTCAGTTAAGTGCCATGCGCGATACACGCTTGGGCGATCCTGTCTCGAAAGAGGCTTGACTTACTGAGCAACAGATTATCCTGCAGTAGGTTGCCATTGCTTTCTGCGGTAGACTGGTTGCCGTTCAAGGCTATAGAACCCAATCTGTCCTATTATTTAACCCATAACTGGAAGGAATAGACGGATTAATACCTTTCCCAAGGGTATTTGCGCGTAAGTAAATGCAATGAATTCGGCTGGAATTCGAACTCGGCTTCCCGATTTCTCGTTCCGAGCCGATATCCACTTCGCCACAACGCACATCCGCCATATGCATATATCATGACAAAATAAGCATCTCCCGGCATAACTACTTTCCATGATCAGGAATTATATGCCAAAAGCCGTTAACTGTATTGTTAAACTTGACAGTTTACAAATAGTATGCTGTTAAATGTATTGTTAACCTTGACAGGGTTCTCAATAAAAATATATGCAGATGTTCCCTTGAGATACACTGCCAAAAGAAATTGTACTTGCAATAATTGTACTCAGTATTCTGGACTTCGTACTTTAACCTGAGTGTGTCTAAATCCAACATTTAATTGGTCACCATGATTATAACATTTTTTAAGTTAAAAAAAATGAAAAAAATATTTGAAGCATTTTTCTTTCATTTCAAACAAAATATCTCTTGATATATATTCTTACTCATTTATTTTTTTTTCATTGATTCTCATGTTTTTTGTTTAACTCCATAAAACACGCATTCTTAACATCCATTTTGTTTCTTACTTCCGGTAGTCAGGGTTGTTGAAACAGGAAGAAGACTAGTGTGCGCTGACAGGAGATGGACGTCTTATGCTCTCTTTCTAGTTTCTGTTCTTGCCTAAACAAAAACGATTCTGACATTTTTTTCCTAAGAGATCTACTAGAAGAGGATTACGATTTGATTGTTCCTGAAGCTTATCCTGTTAGTTTTCTTGTGGGTTAATAAAACACTTTTTATTCTACATCCTCATTTGCTTTGGCAAGAGCTTCGGGGCTTTTGAGGGAAATTAATTTCCACTGGACAATTAATTTCTAATCGTGTCGGGCTGAGTTGGATCGTATTCGGTGACTGCTGTCGCCTTCAACAGGGAAAGAATTCAGATAAAAGCAAACAAAACATTTACTTCTTTTCAGCCCTGATGGTGGCTAGCAATAATCTAGCTTTGTTGGTGAAGGTAAATACGACTGTGACGATTACGCTTCTGTTCTTTTTAAATCCAAGTTGCAAACGCGGATGTGTCCATAAAAGGGTATATAGGGGTATATTTATGCGTATCTGCTAGTGTTTGTGTGTTTGGTGTCAGTGTTGAAACAGTAAATTGTTACACAATAAAACCGATACATAAAATCTCTTTTAAACTATGATAAATACGGACGAAACCTTATTTATTTTGCATGGTTAGTTGTTGTTAGTTGAATTGAAGAACAATTATTACTTCCCTATGTTTTTGAGGATATTTTTCTTTGCTGTTAGCTGGAATTTCTAAGGAATATTTTCACCTTAAACAAAGGAATAATAACCATAAAGGCGCAGGGCGTTACCGGTTGTTAGAGAATATGAAAAAAATATTATTAAGGAGAGAAGACAATAAAAGAATAAGAATTAAGAAGACAAGATATTTGACATTGCATTTAAATGTATGGAGATGAAATATGACTGAAAAGTAAAAAGCTAGAAGATAGTTCTACAAGTGTGATAAAAGAAACTCTTACCATAGAATTTAAGGTTACATCCAGCCATTTCAATTGTAAAATGACGAGACCTTGCCTCCAATCTAGTATTGCTCTTAAATTTATAAACTCTAGGTACCATAGAAGTTCATCAGAACAATCGCTATAAAAGTATTTATAGAAAAGACAGAGGAATTAAGAGAAAAAATCTTTATAATTTTGCAATGGTTCTTCGGCGAATTTTAGAAAAGTTCTTTTTCCCCAAAGTTTAGAGCAATTGAACAAAAGTTGTCAAGTTAGAAAAATTCATGGTGCTACTTACGTATGCCGGTTGCCTAGTCACAATTAAGAAACAATTTGGGGGACATTTTTCGAGATTAAATATTTATTCGACCTTAGTCAAGTGCAATATTTGTCGGAATCGAAAAATAGTGATTTTTTTCATGATTTTAGAAGATTATATCATCCTGTTTATAATATCGAAACGGCAACATCAATGCCTGACTATTTACAAAGATATTGAAGTTAGCTTTTGTTTTTACGAAACCGGACATATAGAGATATACACTGTATTTGTCTATATTTTTTAGATGAGGTAGTATTTACAGTATTTACATTTTTTGAACTATTGTCCTCATCTTTGTTGCCATTTGTACAATGTTTCTGACGTTGTACGCTCCGGACTTCTTCAGATGCCAGGAATTTCGAACTGAACCCTTTATTACAAACACTGGGGTATATGAGCTCCGTTCCTTGCGTAAAGCCTCGATTGGACGTCACGAGTTATCTCCCTCTAATTTTGCAAGTTACTTGTTAACCACTGCTGTAGCCTGGTATTGAACTTACAACTCTAAGAGTCAAGTCAGGAACTAATTAACATCTATGTTTACTGGGCCATGTGTCCTTAAGGATTGTAATAAAGGGTTCGGGTCGAAATTCCTAACACCTGAAGAAGGCCGGAGCGTACAACGACCAAAACGATGGACAAATGGCAACAAAGATGAGAACAATAGTCCGAATCAAGTAAATACAGTGATATACGCATTTTAATGCGGGCAGAAATATATACATTTGTAGAAAAATTTGCATAAATTACTAAAATTATTTCTATTCTGGACTTATGTTCAATAATCATTATCCGCCAGTGTTTGTGCCTCCGAAATAATCTTCAAAAAATGTTTTTAAAAATATTCGAACATTTCATTTTCTTAAATATGCAAATAGCAATGATGAAAGCACAGTTTCCCGCTTGATAATTGTAAATAAGAATAATCTCTAAAATTCATTTATCAATTTTATGGGGTTTATATATAACGAAAAAAGTCCTTGTCTAAGAAAACGAGAAAAATCAATAATTCACAGCACTGTGGCTTTTGTAATATTGAATTAATTCCAACCGGGTTATGCGTTGTGGAGCAGTCGGTATCTAATGAATTCCCATCAGATTATGCGTTGTAGAGCACTCTGTAGCTAATGAATTCCCATCGGATTATGCGTTGTGGGACAGTCTGTAGCTAATGAATTCCCATCGGATTATGCGTTGTGTTGCAGTCGGTATCTAATGGATTCCCACCGGGGTATGCATTGTGGAGCAGTCTGTATCTAATGAATTCCCATCGGGTTATGCGTTGTGGAGCAGTCTGTAGCTAATGAATTCCCACTGGGTTATGCGCTGTAGAGCAGTCTGTAGCTAATGAATTCCCATCGGATTATGCGTTGTGGAGCAGTCGGTATCTAATGAATTCCCACCGGATTATGCGTTGTGGAGCAGTCTGTAGCTAATGAATTCCCATCGGATTATGCGTTGTGGAGGAGTCGGTATCTAATGAATTCTCATCGGATTATGCGTTGTGGAGCAGTCTGTAGCTAATGAATTCCCATCGGATTATGCGTTCTGGAGCAGTCCGTAGCTAATGAATTCCCACCGGGTTATGCATTGTGGAACAGTCTGTAGCTAATGAATTCCCATCGGGTTATGCGTTGCTAAGCAGTCTGTAGCAAATGAATTCCCACCGGGTTATGCGTTGTGGAGCAGTCTGTAGCTAATGAATTCCCATCGGATTATGCGTTGTGAAGCAGTCTGTAGCTGATGAATTCCCATCGGGTTATGCGTTGTGAAGCAGTCTGTAGCTAATGAATTCCCATCGGATTATGCGTTGTGGAGCAGTCTGTAGCTAATGAATTCCCATCGGATTATGCGTTGTAGAGCTGTCGGTATCTAATGAATTCCCACCGGGTTATGCGTTGGGGAGCAGTCGGTATCTAATGAATTCCCATCGGGTTATACGTTGTAGAGCAGTCTGTAGCTAATGAATTCCCATCGGATTATGCGCTGTGGAGCAGTCTGTAGCTAATGAATTCACATCGGATTATGCGTTGCGGAGCAGTCGGTATCTAATGAATTCCCACCGGATTATGCGTTGTGGAGCAGTCGGTATCTAATGAATTCCCATCGGATTATGCGTTGTGGAGCAGTCGGTATCTAATGAATTCCCACCGGATTATGCGTTGTGGAGCAGTCGGTATCTAATGAATTCCCATCGGATTATGCGTTGTGGAGCAGTCGTTATCTAATGAATTCCCACCGGATTATGCGCTGTGGAGCAGTCTGTAGCTAATGAATTCCCATCGGATTATGAATTGTGGATCAGGCGGTATCTAATGAATCCCCATCGGGTTATGCGTTGTGGAGCAGTCGGTAGCTAATAAATTCACACTGGGTTATGCGTTGTGGAGCAGTCGGTATCTAATGAATTCCCACCGGATTATGCGTTGTGGAACAGTCTGTAGCTAATGAATTCCCATCGGATTATGCGTTGTGGAGCAGTCTGTAGCTAATGAATTCCCAACGGATTATGCGTAGTGGAGCAGTCGGTATCTAATGAATTCCCACCGGATTATGCATTGTGGAGCAGTCGGTATCTAATGAATTCCCATCGGATTATGCATTGTGGAGCAGTCGGTATCTAATGAATTCCCATCGGATTATGCGCTGTGGAGCAGTCTGTAGCTAATGAATTCCCATCGGATTATGAATTGTGGAGCAGGCGGTATCTAATGAATCCCCATCGGATTATGCGTTGTGGAGCAGTCGGTATCTAATGAATTCCCACCGGATTATGCGCTGTGGAGCAGTCTGTAGCTAATGAATTCCCATCGGATTATGAATTGTGGAGCAGGCGGTATCTAATGAATCCCCATCGGGTTATGCGTTGTGGAGCAGTCTGTAGCTAATAAATTCACACTGGGTTATGCGTTGTGGAGCAGTCGGTATCTAATGAATTCCCACCGGATTATGCGTTGTGGAACAGTCTGTAGCTAATGAATTCCCATCGGATTATGCGTTGTGGAGCAGTCTGTAGCTAATGAATTCCCAACGGATTATGCGTAGTGGAGCAGTCGGTATCTAATGAATTCCCACCGGATTATGCGCTGTGGAGCAGTCGGTATCTAATGAATTCCCATCGGATTATGCATTGTGGAGCAGTCGGTATCTAATGAATTCCCATCGGATTAGGCGTTGTGGAGCAGTCGTTATCTAATGAATTCACACCGGATTATGCCCTGTGGAGCAGTCTGTAGCTAATGAATTCCCATCGGATTATGAATTGTGGAGCAGGCGGTATCTAATGAATCCCCATCGGGTTATGCGTTGTGGAGCAGTCTGTAGCTAATAAATTTACACTGGGTTATGCGTTGTGGAGCAGTCGGTATCTAATGAATTCCCACCGGATTATGCGTTGTGGAACAGTCTGTAGCTAATGAATTCCCATCGGATTATGCGTTGTGGAGCAGTCTGTAGCTAATGAATTCCCAACGGATTATGCGTAGTGGAGCAGTCGGTATCTAATGAATTCCCACCGGGTTATGCGTTGTGGAGCAGTCTTTAGCTAATGAATTCCCATCGGATTATGCGTTGTGGAGCAGTCGGTATCTTATGAATTCCCATCGGATTATGCGTTGTGGAGCAGTCGTTATCTAATGAATTCACACCGGATTATGCCCTGTGGAGCAGTCTGTAGCTAATGAATTCCCATCGGATTATGAATTGTGGAGCAGGCGGTATCTAATGAATCCCCATCGGGTTATGCGTTGTGGAACAGTCTGTAGCTAATGAATTCCCAACGGATTATGCGTAGTGGAGCAGTCGGTATCTAATGAATTCCCACCGGATTATGCGTTGTGGAACAGTCTGTAGCTAATGAATTCCCATCGCATTATGCGTTGTGGAGCAGTCTGTAGCTAATGAATTCCCAACGGATTATGCGTAGTGGAGCAGTCGGTATCTAATGAATTCCCACCGGGTTATGCGTTGTGGAGCAGTCTTTAGCTAATGAATTCCCATCGGATTATGCGTTGTGGAGCAGTCGGTATCTTATGAATTCCCATCGGATTATGCGTTGTGGAGCAGTCGTTATCTAATGAATTCACACCGGATTATGCCCTGTGGAGCAGTCTGTAGCTAATGAATTCCCATCGGATTATGAATTGTGGAGCAGGCGGTATCTAATGAATCCCCATCGGGTTATGCGTTGTGGAGCAGTCTGTAGCTAATAAATTTACACTGGGTTATGCGTTGTGGAGCAGTCGGTATCTAATGAATTCCCACCGGATTATGCGTTGTGGAACAGTCTGTAGCTAATGAATTCCCATCGGATTATGCGTTGTGGAGCAGTCTGTAGCTAATGAATTCCCAACGGATTATGCGTAGTGGAGCAGTCGGTATCTAATGAATTCCCACCGGGTTATGCGTTGTGGAGCAGTCTTTAGCTAATGAATTCCCATCGGATTATGCGTTGTGGAGCAGTCGGTATCTAATGAATTCCCACCGGATTATGCGTTGTGGAACAGTCTGTAGCGAATGAATTCCCATCGGATTATGCGTTGTGGAGCAGTCGGTATCTAATGAATTCCCAACGGATTATGCGTTGTGGAGCAGTCGGTATCTAATGAATTCCCATCGGATTATGCGTTGTGGAACAGTCGGTATCTAATGAATTCCCACTGGGTTATGCGTTGTGGAGCAGTCGGTAGCTAATGAATTCCCATCGGATTATGAATTGTGGAACAGGCGGTATCTAATGAATCCCCATCGGGTTATGCGTTGTGGAGCAGTCTGTATCTAATGAATTCCCACCGGATTATGCGTTGTGGAACAGTCTGTAGCTAATGAATTCCCATCGGATTATGCGTTGTGGAGCAGTCTGTAGCTAATGTATTCCCAACGGATAATGCGTAGTGGAGCAGTCGGTATCTAATGAATTCCCACCGGATTAAGCGCTGTGGAGCAGACGGTATCTAATGAATTCCCATCGGATTATGCATTGTGGAGCAGTCGGTATCTAATGAATTCCCATCGGATTATGCGTTGTGGAGCAGTCGGTATCTAATGAATTCCCACCGGATTATGCGCTGTGGAGCAGTCTGTAGCTAATGAATTCCCATCGGATTATGAATTGTGAAGCAGGCGGTATCTAATGAATCCCCATCGGGTTATGCGTTGTGGAGCAGTCTGTAGCTAATAAATTCACACTGGGTTATGCGTTGTGGAGCAGTCGGTATCTAATGAATTCCCACCGGATTATGCGTTGGGGAACAGTCTGTAGCTAATGAATTCCCATCGGATTATGCGTTGTGGAGCAGTCTGTAGCTAATGAATTCCCAACGGATTATGCGTAGTGGAGCAGTTGGTATCTAATGAATTCCCACCGGATTATGCGCTGTGGAGCAGTCGGTATCTAATGAATTCCCATCGGATTATGCATTGTGGAGCAGTCGGTATCTAATGAATTCCCATCGGATTATGCGTTGTGGAGCAGTCTGTAGCTAATGAATTCCCATCGGATTATGCGTTGTGGAGCAGTCTCAGCTAATGAATTCCCAACGGATTATGCCGTAGTGGAGCAGTCGGTATCTAATGAATTCCCACCGGGTTATGCATTCGTCAGGCAGTCTTTAGCTAATGAATTCCCATCGGATTATCGTTGTGTGTTTAGTCGGTATCTTATGAATTCCCATCAGGATTGTGGCGGTTGTCACGGGAGCAGTCTCGCCTAATGAATTCCACTGGGTTATGCAGTTAATGAAGACGATCATGGCTAATGAATTCCCATCGGATTATGCGTTAGACAGTCAGTCATCTAATGAATTACCACCGGATTATGCGTTGTGGAACAGTCTGTAGCTAATGAATTCCCCATCCGGATTACATGCGTTGTGGGAGCAGTCGGTATCTATAATGATTTCACCGGATTATGCGTTGTGGAACAGTCTGTAGCGAATGAATTCCCATCCGGATTATGCGTTGTGGAGCAGTCGGTATCTAATGAATTTAACGGATTATGCGTTAATGGAGCGATATCAAGTATCTAATGAATTCCCATCGGATTATGCGTTGTGGAACAAGTCGGTATCTAATGAATTCCCTGGGTTATGCCGTTGTGGAGCAGTCTGTAGCTAATGAATTCCCATCGGAATATGCGTTGTGGAGCAAGTCGGTATCTAATGATTCTGGATTACATGCGTGCCGTACGGAACAGTCTGTAGCTAATGAATTCCATCGGATTATGGTGTGGGCAGTCGGTATCTAATGAATTCCACCAGTTGTAAGATTTGTACGATTGATCTGTAGCTAATAAATTCCCAACGGATAATGCGTTGTGGAGCAGTCGACATCTATTGATTTACAGGATTATGCGTTGTGGAGCAGTCTGTAATACAATGAATTCCCATCGGATTATGCGTTGTGGAGCAGTCGGTATCTAATGAATTACCACCAGGATTATGCGTTGTGAACAGTGTAGCTAATGAATTCCCATCGGATTATGCGTTGTGGAGCAGTCGGTATCTAATGAATTTACCGGATTATGCGTTATTGGAACAGTCTGTAGCTAATGAATTCCCAACGGATAATGCGTTGTGGGCAAGTCATTATCTAATGAATTCCCACCGGATTATGCGTTGTGGAACAGTCTGTAGCTAATGAATTCCCATCGGATTATGCGTTGTGGAGCAGTCATTATCTAATGAATTACTGGATTATGCGTTGTGGAACTTGATCTGCTAGCTAATGAGAATTCCCATCGGATTATGCGTTGCAGGAGCAGTCGGTATCTAATGAATTCCCGGATTGTGGGTTGTAGACAGTCTGTAGCGAATGAATTCCCATCAGTTAGCCGCGTTGTAGACAGTCGGTATCTAATGAATTCCCAACGGATTATGCGTTGTGGAGCAGTCGGTATCTTATGAATTCCCATCGGATTATGCGTTGGAACAGTCGGTGTCTAATGAATTTCACACAGTTTATGCGTTGTGGAGCAGTCTGTAAGCTATTAGATTCCCATCGGAATATGCGTTGTGGAGCAGTCGGTATCTAATGAATTCCCGGATTATGCGTTGTGGAACAATCTGTAGCTAATGATTCCATCGGATATGCGTTGTAGGAGCAGTCAGTATCTAATGAATTACCACCGGATTATGCGTTGTGGAGCAGTCGGTATCTAATGAATTACCACCGGATTATGCGTTGTGGAGCAGTCGGTATCTAATGAATTCCCACCGGATTATGCGTTGTGGAACAGTCTGTAGCTAATGAATTCCCATCGGATTATCATTGTGGAACAGTCGGTATCTAATGAATTCACGGATTATGCGTTGTGGAACAGTCTGCGGCGAATGATTCCCATCGGATTATGCGTTGTGGAGCAGTCATTTATCTAATGAATTCCCAACGGATTATGCGTTAATGGAGCAGTCGGTATCTAATGAATTCCCATCGGATTATGCGTTTGCGGAACAGTCGGTATCAAGCCAATTCCACTGGGTTATGCGTTGTTGGGCAGTCTGTAGCTAATGAATTTATCGGAATATTAACCGTTGTGGAGCAGTCGGTATCTAATGAATTCCACCGGATTATGCATTTGTAGACAGTCTGTAGCTAATGACTTCCCATCGGATTATGCGTTGTGGAGCAGTCGGTATCTAATGAATTACCACCGGATTATGCGTTGTGGAGCAGTCGGTATCTAATGAATTACCACCGGATTATGCGTTGTGGAGCAGTCGGTATCTAATGAATTCCCACCGGATTATGCGTTGTGGAGCAGTCGGTATCTAATGAATTCCCACCGGATTATGCATTGTGGAGCAGTCGGTATCTAATGAATTCCCACCGGATTATGCGTTGTGGAGCAGTCGGTATCTAATGAATTCCCACCGGATTATGCGTTGTGGAGCAGTCGGTATCTAATGAATTCCCACCGGATTATGCATTGTGGAGCAGTCGGTATCTAATGAATTACCACCGGATTATGCGTTGTGGAGCAGTCGGTATCTAATGAATTCCCACCGGATTATGCATTGTGGAGCAGTCGGTATCTAATGAATTCCCATCGGGTTATGCATTGTGGAGCAGTCGGTATCTAATGAATTCCCACCGGATTATGCATTGTGGAGCAGTCGGTATCTAATGAATTCCCACCGGATTATGCATTGTGGAGCAGTCGGTATCTAATGAATTCCCACCGGATTATGCATTGTGGAGCAGTCGGTATCTAATGAATTCCCACCGGATTATGCATTGTGGAGCAGTCGGTATCTAATGAATTACCACCGGATTATGCGTTGTGGAGCAGTCGGTATCTAATGAATTCCCACCGGATTATGCATTGTGGAGCAGTCGGTATCTAATGAATTCCCATCGGGTTATGCATTGTGGAGCAGTCGGTATCTAATGAATTCCCACCGGATTATGCGTTGTGGAGCAGTCGGTATCTAATGAATTCCCACCGGATTATGCATTGTGGAGCAGTCGGTATCTAATGAATTCCCATCTGGTTATGCATTGTGGAGCAGTCGGTATCTAATGAATTCCCACCGGATTATGCGTTGTGGAGCAGTCGGTATCTAATGAATTCCCACGGGGTTATGCGTTGTGGAGCAGTCGGTATCTAATGAATTCCCATCGGGTTATGCATTGTGGAGCAGTCGGTATCTAATGAATTCCCACGGGGTTATGCGTTGTGGAGCAGTCGGTATCTAATGAATTCCCACCGGATTATGCGTTGTGGAGCAGTCGGTATCTAATGAATTCCCATCGGGTTATGCATTGTGGAGCAGTCGGTATCTAATGAATTCCCATCGGGTTATGCGATGTGGAGCAGCCGGTATCTAATGAATTCCCACCGGATTATGCGTTGTGGAGCAGTCGGTATCTAATGAATTCCCATCGGGTTATGCATTGTGGAGCAGTCGGTATCTAATGAATTCCCACGGGGTTATGCGTTGTGGAGCAGTCGGTATCTAATGAATTCCCACCGGGTTATGCGATGTGGAGCAGTCGGTAGCTAATGAATTCCCACCGGATTATGCATTGTGGAGCAGTCGGTAGCTAATGAATTCCCATCGGGTTATGCATTGTGGAGCAGTCGGTATCTAATGAATTCCCATCGGGTTCTGCGTTGTGTAGCAGCCGGTATCTAATGAATTCCCACCGGATTATGCGTTGTGGAGCAGTCGGTATCTAATGAATTACCACCGGGTTATGCATTGTGCAGCAGTCGGTATCTAATGAATTCCCATCGGGTTATGCATTGTGGAAGCAGTCGGTATCTAATGAATTCCCATCGGATTATGCGTTGTGGAGCAGTCGGTATCTAATGAATTCCCATCTGGTTATGCATTGTGGAGCAGTCGGTATCTAATGAATTCCCACCGGATTATGCGTTGTGGAGCAGTCGGTATCTAATGAATTCCCATCGGGTTATGCATTGTGGAGCAGTCGGTATCTAATGAATTCCCACCGGATTATGCGTTGTGGAGCAGTCGGTATCTAATGAATTCCCACCGGATTATGCATTGTGGAGCAGTCGGTATCTAATGAATTCCCATCTGGTTATGCATTGTGGAGCAGTCGGTATCTAATGAATTCCCACCGGATTATGCGTTGTGGAGCAGTCGGTATCTAATGAATTCCCACGGGGTTATGCGTTGTGGAGCAGTCGGTATCTAATGAATTCCCATCGGGTTATGCATTGTGGAGCAGTCGGTATCTAATGAATTCCCACCGGGTTATGCGATGTGGAGCAGTCGGTATCTAATGAATTCCCACCGGATTATGCATTGTGGAGCAGTCGGTAGCTAATGAATTCCCACCGGATTATGCGTTGTGGAGCAGTCGGTATCTAATGAATTCCCACCGGATTATGCATTGTGGAGCAGTCGGTATCTAATGAATTCCCACCGGATTATGCATTGTGGAGCAGTCGGTATCTAATAAATTCCCATCGGATTATGCGTTGTGGAGCAATCTGTAGCTAATGAATTATATGGTACATCCCCTGGAATGAAGTACACAAAACAGTGAAAGTCATCACGGAATAGTTTCCTGAAACGGGAGTGAAAAAAAGAAAACAAACAAACAATACAGCATGAATGCTCCTCTGCGAATTTTCTAAGAAGCATTTTCTGTAAATTTTGATATTTTGCCACTCTATTTAAAGTGCTTATCCCTAATTTTCATAAGTGCACCAGACTATTTAATAGCGTTTTTAACTGTCTTAAGTGACCAATTGATACTAATACAACTAAATCCAAGACAGATGACATTCACGTTCAGTTCGTCATCTACTAAAGTTTCATTCAGAATTCTTCTTACGTAAAAAGCAAAAACAAAACGAATATAAAATGAAGTTATTCTTATATATACTTCTCAATCTGTTTCCGTGATAACAAGAACCATTTGTACAAAGGTAGAAAATAAATATCCTGATAAACTCACGTTGTAAGCCATATGAGCCAATAAAAATTGTTTGTGGAAATGAAGAATAATAGAAAACACGATATTTATAGTTTATCTATACTGTTTACATTGTGATGAACACGTTCTACATGTTATATAAATAGTAGAGAAAATGGAAATAAAATAAATGTATTAAATATGGTAAATAACCATTTAGAGCAATAATAATTTTATTCAATAATTTACATTTAATCAATAGGGTAGATAAATATTTACAGGAAAAATAAATTAATTCAGTCAGGTGGATAATCACTTCGAACAAAAATAAACTTAGGAGGAATAATGATTTAGAGGAATAGTAAATTCATTCAACAGAGTAGATAAACATTAAGAATAGGTACCTCTATTCAAATTTTCGATACCTCAATTAAATTGAATTTTTAATAATAAAATAGTTTTCTTGAAGCTATAATTCTAGCTTTAATTGAAAGCCAAGAGATTTTTTGACATTTCTGGAACTTAATTGGTGGGGATAACATATGTAAAAAAATAGTTTAACTAATATTTTCTAAAAATAATTGATTCAAAACTGATTTCAGTCAATTTTGAATAAGTTCTGAAATGTTCATCAAAATCCGACCAGTATTTGATTTTTGCAAGAATTTCTAAATTAATGTGTCATTCACAGTCAAAAAATGCCCCGCGTAATATTACGTTTTGCTGTAATAAACTCTGCGCCAATTTAGGTCTCGCACTGACGAAAGAAAAAATAATTCTAACACAAAATGAACCTGTTAGAACTAATTTTAAAATTTTTTACAAATAACTAAAAAATACTTTGATCTATCCTCTTAATGATAACATAAACATTTCGCCGAGAAAACTTTCTTTTTATTTAGTTTGAGGCCATTTCCTTCATACTATGAAGTTTTTCAGCGAATTCGTGGAGGTACCGAATTTAGAGGGAACATAAACCGTCTTCTAGCGATATTTCACATCATTCAAAAAACAATTCTTGAAACATAGAATCATGCAAAACTAAATAATTCTGTCTCTTTACAACATATAAAACAGGGAATGAGCATTTTACATCTTAATATGTTAGGTAAATATGAAACAAAGTTGGAAAAATAAGTCGAGATTTCGTAAATGATGAACACAGAATCATGTCTTCAGGCGGAAATGACAATCTTTATGGGAGACCCGAAGGCCAGAGTAGGCAAAAATGAAATAGTGAAACTTTTTGCAAATTCGTACTAGGAACTCGTAATAAACCCGAAGAAGGAAGGGGTCAGTGATGCACGGCGAATAAACAGGTAGTAGCCAACTCTTGTTTCCAAGAGCACCCAAATATATATTGACATTAGGTCATGTTGATTTCCTTTTTTTTTTTTTTTCGACATTGAACTCAGCTGAGGTGTGATGCGACAAGTATTGACAAAAAAAATAAATTCGTGCCTTTTAGTATTTTTGAGCATTTAATTTTTAAGATCGTCTAAAGAAATGAACAGAAATACCCAATTTTAGCAGGTATTTGCTTAACTGGCTTCAAGATTTTGCAATTTCAAGAATACATCCAAATAAAGTTGATAATTTTTGTATCAGATACATCAAACTGAAAATATATTCAAACCAGAATTCAAATTTTGAATCACCACAAGTAAAATATACCATTATTTTTATTGTATTCAATAAATAAAAACTGTAAAAATTGAAAATATTACAAAAAAGACAAATCAGCTAATAAGATTTGTTAGTTCATTTTTTAGATAATAATTAATTAAAAAAAAAGTAGATACAATACCATAATACGTTTGGGTAAAAGATTATAAAACAAAATGTTTTTAAATTTATATTTTTATTGAAACTCACACTAAAACTACTGCACTGTATAACATATTACATCATAATATAGCTACATTGTTCAGTATTATTTCCTTTTGAATAAATGAATGTCTTATTTAATGACACAATGTTTCAGTAAAAAGGTTTAGGCTTAGTTTTTTTTTACGGTATATCAACCTCAATGGGTCATTTAATGCTGACGAAATTTTTACAATAGATTTGTATGAATAGAATATACTTTCTTTGTAAAGTGGGTTTCGTTGAGAGTCAGATGTATTGCTGGTAATATTTTTTTACCTTCACGTATTTTTGTTGGTAACATTTTTTCCTTGAAAACGTTTTGTTGGTAATATTTTTCATTGAAAAATATTTTGTTGGTAAATACTTTCATAGCATTTTGAACTCGATTTGGGGGTTAACTATTTACCCATAGCTGGGACCCTAACAGCTGTTACCACTCCGGGTCAGGGTGGACCTGGGAACAACAGCAATTAAGAGGCGGTTCCATGCTCCTCACAACCTCCCAATAAGAGGTCTTGCTGCCGGATGCAGTTTATGGTCATACCCTGGACCAGCAAAAATATGTTGTGCCATGCATCTTTGTATACAATTTGTAAAGCTTCAGTAAACGATGAGTTTTATAAGGCTCACTGATCACCGGAAAGAAATACTAACTCTACGAATTTTATTCTTTAAACTCCTCTTCTCAACAAACAACAACGATTTAGAAAAAATAGTTTGTGTTGTCATTTATCATGTCAAGCCCCCAACTTTAAAATTAGGTCCAGTACCAAAGTTCCAAAATCGACCAGTTCTAATGGACATGGAAGAGACCAAGAAAAGAATTGATGGATCAAATCGACTATGTAATTATGAATGAGAGATTCAGGCATATAGTTTTACTTGCAAAACATACCCAAGTACCAACTGATTGACCCGATTGGGAAGAAGAAATACCGGAAAGCGGGGAACATGACGTGAAGCTTTACTAACATCAGTAACAGATATCACCCCGAAGAAGAATAAAAAAACAAAATATGATTGGATGACAGATTAAATATTCAAGATGATGAGAAGGGGACAAAAGCTGATGACAATGCACAGTACAAAAAAAATTCGCCCTAAGGGTGTATCACGTACGGCACTTTACTCACTGATCTCGATAAAAGAAGTGAATAGCAAGACAGACTGTGTTCTGCAGCTTTAGTTTAGTTTAGTTTAGTCTACTATAGAAAGTAATAGGAACCTACTGCATAAAAATTATCTGCCCAGACAGTCATGTCCCTTTCGAGACATGATCGCCCCAAGCGTGTATCACGTGTGACACATAACTGACTGATCTGGATAAAAGAAGTGAACAGCAGGACAAATTGGGTTCTATAACCTTGGCTAGCAACCAGTCTGCCGCAGAAAGTAATAGCAATCTAGTGCGGGAAAATCTTCTGCTTAGTCAGTCCTGTCTCTTTTGAGATATGATCGCCCAAGCGTGTATCACATATGGCACTTAACCGACTGATAACAGTAAATCAGAATTATTTGGTTCTAGATTCCAGCATTAGAACTATGAGCTTGTGATGTACTAATTTCCCATTTCTGTGACTGTCACGAGAATCTAGTCCCATTCTTCGTTATGGAAGTCGGTTTGGTGTGATGCTCATGATATCAGTTGTCTTATGCAATCACATAACATCAGGTATAATTCAGAGGATTGGGCGCCGTTTATTGATTCACTAAATTCGGATGATCCTGGGTATGAAAATAAACTGTATCCGGCAGCAAGGCCTCTGATTGGGAGGTTATGAGGAGCATAGAACCACCTCTTAATTACTGTTGCTCCCAGGTTCACCCTGACCCGGGATGGTAGCACCTGTTAGGGTCCCAGCTATGGGCAAATAGTTATTCCCAAAACTGGGATCAAAACACCATGAAAGTATAAAAATAGACTTTTATAGAAGTATATATATTTTTACCGTCCCGGGTATAACTAAACTACATCCAACAGCAAGGCCTCTCTTTGGGAGTTTGTGAGGAGCATGGAACCACCTCTTAATTACTGCTGTTCCCAGGTCCACCCTGACCCGGGTTGGTAGCAACTGTTAGGGTCCAAGCTATGGGCACATCTTTAATCCCCAAATTGGGATCAAAGCACTATGAAAATATAAAAATAGTCTTTTATAGAAATACATACATAAAAATAGACTTTTATAAAAATATATACATAAAGATAGACTTTTGTGTAAAAATATACATTTATGAAGGAAAAAATTATTACCAGCAATACATTTTTGAATACAAAATAAAAAAAATAATCATAATTTTTTTTTCATAAAATCTGACTAAATAAACCTTCTCGTTATAACTAAGCATTAAAATTTATTTAAAACCTTACCATTTTGGCATTAAATAACCAACAGAGGCTGATATGTCATTAAACAAAACTCAAATTCAAACTCAAACTAAATTCGGAGGCTGATTCGTGACTAATTAAAAGTGTAAACGTAAATCGCGAATAACTACCCAGTTCTATATTTTGTGGCCTTTCTTAAAATAAATGCTACTTTTTAATCATATGTTGTTTTGTTTCTACTTTGCATTATCCAGTTTTCAAATAGGAATCGGTAAATTTGAGAAATATCATTATCCTGGTTACAAAAGTAAAGTTTGAAGAACACATTAGATTTTTTTCATACATTGTCGGCGCAAGCAAATAGGAAATAATAGTTGCTATCCAAGGACAAAATGAAGTTATTGGTCCCTGTTATATTCCGGGAGGGGATAAACAGAGAAAGAATAGTGCAAGAAATAATTCTTAGCACTAAAAATATATGAATAGAGATTTATTATATCTCAGTTCAATAAACCAAATACACATACACCAAAGAACAGTTAACAAGACTAACAATCAAGAAGGCAATGTCTCTGTATAGGACGTATGTGTCCGTCTTGTGAAGAAGGCTTCCGTCTAGTGACGACTAACTCTCGTCTAAGGCTGATGGCTCTCGACTAAAGTCGATGACTCTCGTATAATCACGCTCACTCTCGTATAATGACGAAGACTTCCGATCACATTATTTATTCTTGTATAAATACAAAAAATATGGCACAAGGCCTAATACGGGGATGGGGAAGGCTGGTCATCATCTGTCCTAGTTTAACTTAGCTATCCACTTTCGTCGACCCTGTCACACTTTCAATAAAACTGACACCACAATACCACATTTTTACTTACCTTTCTTACCACGTCCACCATAATACCTAGGCTACTCTATGAAGTCCTACTTAACTCCCATATGTACAATTTTCAGTGGAGGGCATGGGCAGATAATAACAACTTTTAAAATATCCCCAATGATTTTATACAATGAAAGTACGTTATTTACAAGAAACCAAACAAAATTGTATTAGTAATAAAAGCCCCCCCCCTACTCTAATATTGTGACAGCAAAATCACTTCCCCGGACGAAATATAATGCGTGGCTTTAGAAATATAATAATACCATATATCCGATCAGCAATTACTCACACAATCACTCACACATTCAGACACTATAACAAAAACAAAAGGCACACTTGAAAAATAACGAAAGACGCCACGCATCCACCGGAGAACTAACATTGTTGAACACCTAAAGTGGGAAGGGGTGGGGGATTAAACTAAAGGAAAACCGGGGACAAAAAGAAAAGGGGGCCAATGAGCAATCATAACCTAGCTAAGTTAACTTTAGAGCGAAAAACAGAAAATCAAAAACCTATTCTAAACTAACCGGGAAGGGGTGCACATGTAGTGCCCAGCACACCCAATATCCTGATGCCTAACCAGCATCAAACAACCACTCTAGGTCAGCACCTTTCACTCGACAGAGACGCGCAAGAGTCACCCACCTTTTGCCAAATTCAGATGGAGTGAGTCGTCCCCTTTCCGTCCTAATCTTGACTTTAAGCTGATGCTTAAAGAACAAGATCAGTTGGGAAGAGGTAAACTTCTCATCACCATAGAATTCCTTCTGTCGCGTCGTCCAAATCACGACTCGCATAACACCTAGCAAGCAAAAGAGCACATAGTGCTCAGCCCTAGATAACGGAGGTAAGACTTCCGATCACTCTGTAGTTCGTTCTAATAACGGTCTTTTATAACCCGGGCCATACCCATTTCTGGGTAGGACACAATATTTCATAACAACAGTCCCAAAAACTATTAACACAGTATTCATAACAAAATTTACGATTCTTATATTCCGAAATGTGTTTTAAATAACCCACTAAGGAATTCGAATTTCAATTGAATTCCTTGCATTCATCTACGCGTAAATACCATTGGGGAAAGTATTAATCCGTCTCTTCCCTCCAGCTATGGGTTAAATAACAGGACAGATTTGGTTCTATAGCCTTGGCTGGCAATTAGTCTACCGCAGAAAGCAATGGCAACCTACTGCGTGATAATCTGCCTAGTCAGTCATGTCTCTTTCGAGACATAATCGCCCAAGTGTGTATCACGTATGGCACTTGACTAACCCACTAAAGGTTGATAAGCAGTAAATATACAAAACAGTGATCATGTCTGTAGAAAGTAGAATTCCGATATCTTTCACATTTGGCGTCAGTCGGCGATTCTACCTGTGAGCTATGAGTGCTCGGTAGAAGGAGGCAGATTTTAGCGTATGATGTATTACAAGCCTGTAGCCAGAGTGCTCCAATTCATTACTGAATGAGAGATGCGTAGATGCTAGAGTAGCTACTGTTTTTTCATAGTCTATCATTCTTCCAGAGTGCTCAATCGGGGTGTGAGAGCGTAAAATAATCATCCGCAGACAGATCTGTTTTACTGTATCACAGCTCATCAGTACGATTAGACATCCGATTGCTTTTAACCTAGGATTAGATATATATATATATATGCGTGTGTGTTTTATATACGTGTATGAAGCTTTTCCCTACGGGAATAAATTCGACGGATCAATCAATCAAATTTTGAACCAGAAGCAAAAATAAATTCCTCTTTTCAAGTCTTTTTATTTTCTCGTTTCTTAATTTCTTTCCTGTCTGTGCCCTGTTTTTTTATTTTTGTAAATCCAATCTTATTTCACAGCCGCCGCCATATTAATAATATTTACTTTTATCAAAATCTTAATTTGTCGCAAGTAAAAAGAATAAAAAAAAAGAGTTCTATCTGCGCATGCGCACAAATGAATACATTTAATTTGCCACTTTTGTTAATATCTTTTATTTTTCTTTGTCTCTTCAAAACATGACGTCACTGTTTCCGGTATCGTTGAGAAAAGATTAAAATTGCCGACTTTAAACTAAAACTTTGGCAGCGAACCTTAAACTTTTGAAACCCATCTTGACTCCATGAATATTAAACTTAACCTGTCATCATCTGACATTTTCGACCATGAAAAAAAAAACTGTTATGATGATTATTATCGTTATACTTGTTGTCTTTACTTTTTATTCATGAATTCACTGACTATTCACAATAGAAGAAGCTATTGGCTTTTATTGGAGATTAACAAGCATCTTCAACACTTCAGCACTCTCCTCAAGAGACTATCTGATTTCTTTAATGGTAATTGTAATTGTAACAGTTGGCTTTCGAAAATATGCATTAATCTAACTTTAAGGTTGAGTAATTTTCGTTTTGGGGAACCAAATTTAATGACTAATGTACTGTATCAACTAATCCCTGTTTAAATATAGCATAACAGTTGATGAAGAGTAGATTGCATACGACAATGTTTAATACAGTGCCATTTATCATGGATGGAACTTTATGATGCTACAAATTCTACGGATTGATGCAATGTTTGCACACAATGTACCCCAGCTTAAATTGAGTTACATTCCCTAAAGGTCAAGCTGACGACGTCTGCAAACTGATATACATTACTCGAAATGGTAATTCATGACTTACTTAGCACAGAGTTACTAGTATCAAATAACGATCGAACTTTCTATAAGTGGGAATTGCTTCTTCTTTATCTTCTTCTTCTTCTATGTGCCTTGTCCTTTCAGAATGTAAGCGATTATGGCCCTCCACATCTTCCTATTCCTGGTGGCTCTGAGCACACTTTCTCCTGTAACACCACGCAAACACGTTCTGTCATCCACCTGCTCAGGCCCTTCAAATATATTATCCGCTGCTTCCCTCTGTCTCTTTTTCACTCTATCTGGCCTGTTAGTATCAGGTTCTCCAAGCCCTCCTTCCTTATTGCATGTCTTAAGAACTTTAATTGTCTCTTCTTGATGCTCAATATTAATTTCCTTTTCGTTTCCATTACTTCCAAAATCTCATCATTGCTCAAATGCTCGATCTATGCTATTTGCAGCATCCTTCTGTAGAACCACATTTCAGTTGTTTCAAGTTTTTCCTTCATCTTTGAGGGTATTGTCCAGCATTCACTGCCATATTGAAGAACTGACAACGCATAGCAATCTAGTACTCTCTTCTTTGTTTTTAGTGAAATTGTCCTGTTTCTTAAAACTTTATTCAACTTCTGGAATGCTTTCTTCGCCATGCCAATTCGCCTTCGGATCTCTGTGTCGCACTTTCTGTCTTCTGTTATAACATTTCCCAGGTATTTAAATTTTTATAACTGCTTGATTCTAGTATCCCCGACCTCTATTTGGCATATTGCCTGCCCTTTTTACTGATGAACATTCATTCAGTTTTATTGCAGTTTATTTGTAGTCCGTTCTTATCACACCCTTCATCTACATTCTGTAGGAGGTCTTGTAGTTTTCTTTCTGTGTCTGCTATCAGCACTGTATCATCTGCGTACCTTTTAAATATAAGCGTCCTTTTTGTTTCTGATTTTTCAAGCAAGGCGATAAAGCCACTAAAACGCAAGAGTTTACCGAGAATGAAAGCATTCCAGAAAAATATCTTTATTGAAGAGAGCAGATAACAAAAGAAGAGAATTCAAGGAGACATCTGACGATTGACGTTGCATTTATATTTTTGAAGATTGTAGTGGACTGTGAAGCAAAGAACAAAAAGAAATTTCCACAAGCAAAAGAAGAAACTATTAGAATATAACTTATGGTTATTTCTCGTAATTTCAACAGTAAAATTATAAGACCTATCTGCCAATCGAGTACTGTGCTCAACTTAATGAATAAGAGGCACCAAAGAAGAAAACTCATCAAAACAGCTGCTATGATAATATTTATAGAAAAGAAACAGGGAAGTTACGTTCTGTTAGTAAAGTGACTGAAACCAAGATGCTAGGTCCTGACCGATAACATTGCAGATTTTTAAAAATTTTGCCAAGAATCTGTAGTTACATAGCACAAGCACCAGACCAAGTGGGGCAGTATTTTTCAATGCATGAAAGAATAGTAGTTTTCTAAATGTATAAGATGGATTCTATCGAGAAAAAAAAATTGTCTAGGAAAATATTGTCGACCAAATTTCCTCGCAAAATTTTTATTTTCTTTAAATGGAAGAATGATTTTAAAAATATGACCAGAAATGCGTGTTTTGGAACGATCAGATAGATACAATCTTTCTGATAATCTTTCTCATTTTTATTTCATTTTTCTTTGTTTATTTCTTATGTCTCTCCTTGACTCTTTACGAAAAATATTTTGTCTCTTCCCCATCACCCCTTTATTACCTCTTCTGCCATCTTCACACAAACATGTTAAGTAAGTTGTGATTCTCTTTCCTTCAATATATCATGTGAGTGTCAAATGCTCCAAACCCTCTTTCATCATTATGAAAATTATTGATGCAATGAATAGGTAATGAATATGCATACACCTTGGTTCCCTCTCACTGGAATGTGATTAGCTGGCGTCAGCCATAAATATAGTCTAAGGCGAGGAGATCCAGAGATCTACCAATAGAGGTCTATTGATCTACGACGAGAGGTCTACGTCTATTGACTACGCCTACGTCTCAGGATACTGCATACGACGTGTACCGTACATTACGCCTACTTAATACCCGGTTACATTTGCCTAAACCACTTAACTACCTTGAATGATATATATATATATATATATATATATATATCCCTTTCCGGAACATATCACTCATTATAATTTTAAGGATGTGAACGATCCAGAACCTAAATTGGCAGTAAATTACCTGCATACGGATTTTTCAAAATATACAAAAATAGAAAAGGGTGTAAGACAAGGGTGTGTCTTCTCACCGGATTTATTCAACCTATACAGTGAGGCGATTTTGAGGGAATTAGAAGTTCGACCAGGATTCATTACCGACGGCCATAATCTTGACAGCATAAGATATACAGATGACCCAGTGTTGATAACAGATACATAAAGGAAACCACGATTCTATAGAAGTTAGTAAAGGAAAGCGAAAAGAAAGGATTAAACATCAATTGTAAGAAAACAAGGATAAGTCGTTGCTAGCAGAATGAAGGGCCCAACATGCAAATCACAAATGGGATATACGAAAATCTAAAAAGTACAATAATTTAAATATCTGTGAAGCGTTTTTCATAGAGGACGGAAAGTGTGTCACCAAAATCCAAAGGTACATTGGGATAGCAAAAAATGCCTTCCAAAAGCAAAGCAAAGTGTTTAAAAACAGGACATACTAAATACGGGACAATGTCCTCACAATTGACGAAGAGACTTGGAGCAACAGAAATGTAAACGGAAGTATGCCTATAATACCATGAACTGAACAAGTGAGAAATGACAAAGTTTTAGAGACGAAAAAACAAGAGACACCTTTAATTAACATCAGAAAAATAGATTTTAAATTTTTAGAGAACATATAAGGAAAGAGGTTTGGAGAATTTGACGCCTCCAGGGCAGATTAAAGGTAAAAGAGCCAGAGGAAAGACGCACATAACCGACCTAACAAGCTTCGGTAAACCGCTGATGGAACAGAGGTTAGGAGAGATAGAGAAGAGACAAAACTTACTAAGGACTAAAAGACAAGAAGTTGTGGAGATCCATAATCACCAAGATCCTGAAGGGACACGGCACTTTTATTTAACTTTTTACTGTATTTCTTTGCTATTTTGAAAAATTTCTTCTCATGTATCACTTTTTCTGGTTTTTTTTTCTTTCTTTTCCTCCTGGATGTACGTTGTGGCGCAGTGGATATCGGCTCAGAGAGAGAAATCGGACAGACGAGTTCAAATTCCAGTTGAATTCCTTGCATTCACTTTCGCGTAAATACTTTAAGCGAAAGGTATAAATTCGTCGCTTCTCCATCCAGGTATGGATTAAATTGGAGGAGAGATTAGGTTCTATATCATTGGTTGGCAACCAGTCTACCGCAGTAATTAATGGCATCCTACTACGAGAAAGTATTCTGCCTAGTCAGTCATGTTTCTTTCGAGACATGATTGCCCCAAGTGTGTATCAAAGATGGCACTTAACTGACTGACTTCCTCCTCCTTATGTCAAAGAAATTATTGCTCCTACTAATTCTCTTCTTTTTCATCAACATAATCATCATCGTTGTATTAACATCGCCATATTTATTCAATTGGAGTAGATAGACTAAACTATCGCCCGGTTCACACTCTACCCACGTCTATTGAACAGGTGAAGAGGCTTATCCCTTGTTTCTTGTTTAGGATGTGGTTTCCGGCTTTCTCTTTTCCAAACGTTTCACTCTTTTCTTTTTTTTTAATTGGAGTAGATAGACTAAACTATCGCCCGGTTCACACTCCACCCACGTCTATTGAACAGGTGAAGAGGCTTATCCCTTGTTCCTTGCTTAGGATGTGGTTTCCGGCTTTCTCTTTTCCAATCTTTTCACTCTTTTTTTTTTCAGTTGGAGTAGATAGATTAAACTATCGCTCGGTTCACATCTCCACCCACGTCTATTGAACAGGTGTAGAGGCTCATCCCTTGTTCCCTGTTTAGGATGTGGTTTCCGGCTTTCTCTTTTCCAATCTTTTCGCTCTTTTCTTTTATTTTTTTCAATTGGAGTAGATAGACTAAACTATCGCCCGGTTCAGACTCCACCCACGTCTATTGAACAGGTGAAGAGGCTCATCCCTTGTTCCCTGTTTAGGGTGAGGTTTCCGGCTTTCTCTTTTCCAATCTTTTCACTCTTTTTTTTTTTTTCAATTGGAGTAGATAGACTAAACTATCGCCCGGTTCACACTGCACCCACGTCTATTGAACAGGTGAAGAGGCTTATCCCTTGTTCCTTGTTTAGGATGTGTTTTCCGGCTTTCTCTTTTCCAATCTTTTCACTCTTTTTTTTCCAGTTCGAGTAGATAGATTAAACTATCGCCCGGTTCACACACCACCCACGTCTATTGAACAGGTGTAGAGGCTCATCCCTTGTTACCTGTTTAGGATGTGGTCTCCGGCTTTCTCTTTTCCAATCTTCTCACTCTTCTTTTTTTTCAATTGAAGTAGATAGACTAAACTATCGCCCGGTTCACACACCACCCACGTCTATTGAACAGGTGAAGAGGCTTATCCCTGGTTCCTTGTTTAGGATGTGGTCTCCGGCTTTCTCTTTTCCAATCTTTTCACTCCTACGTAGCCCCCTGCGCTTCAGTAGCGTTACCTCCTTGCTTGGGGTGATGTGGTCATCATTGAGGATCAAGTGATAACAAACATCAAACCTTGCGGCCTTCTTTTCATTATTCCCATCTATTCAAAATGGCTGTCTTTCGAGTAATGACTTTTTACCTGACTTTCTCTCAATTCAAAAGCATTTCTCACAAATAATCTTCGAGTCCTTACTCCAATTGCTATAATAATCACTTTTTACATCAAACGGTTTGCCAAGAGTGAAAGTCATGTCTCCCTCTTGAAACTATTTTTTTCCAATTTCATCCTGGCTGTTATCTGATAATTTTAATACTTCCGAGAATATTCATTATTCTTATTATTGTCGTTGTTGTTGACTTTCCACAAATTTCTTCGGGATGTTCAGAATGTCCTCTTAATTATGACTACCAGAAAAATTTAATCCATCCAGCAAATCTTTATACTTATCGAAATTTCAATTTCGTCTGTGCTCCGCAGATACGACCAAATAACATTCTGAAATATGATTTCTCTGTAATGATGGGATCTGTTACTCTGGCTTAAAAAAAAATTCAAAATCTCAAATAATCTTACTTTTATTGTCCAAGAAAGCGATTTTTTTATATCTGCAGGATAAAATGCAATTCGTTTGCACTCCATAACAACGTGATATCAAATGTTAACGGAGGGGCGTCGTGGATACGGTAATTGATTTCCTCTCCTTGTCTTTTCTGTATTTTTTTACTCTTCATTATTATTATTATTATTATTATTATTATTATTATGAAAGATATTATTGTTCTCATTGTTCTTGCTATTATTTTGGCTTTTTTCGTGGTTAATTTGCTTAGAATTGTTGAAGAAAGATGTATTTCTTTTTTCAGATACTTACTGACATCTGTATATTCACTGTATGCATATCTATATATCTCAGTTTGTCTCTATTTAATTCTGTTTTTATCTATCTCCCTTTATTCTGTATCTATCTATCTATCTATCTATCTATCTATCTATCTATCTCCCATTATTCTATATCTATCTATCTATCTATCTATCTATCTATCTATCTATCTATCTATCTATCTATCTATCTCAGAAGCGTCATATATAGCTAGCTAGCTATCTTCAAATGTTTCTAGCTTAATCGTTTCATATCTATCTTTCTTTTTCACAATGTTTATATATATTTTTTTTTTTCAAAATGTTTCTATCTATCTATCTATCTATCTATCTATCTATCTATCTATCTATCTATCTATCTATCTATCTATCTATCTATCTCCGAAGCGTCATATCTAGCTATCTATCTTCAAAAAGGTTTCCAGCTTAATCGTTTCCTATCTATCTTTCTTTTTCACAATGTTTATATATATATATACGTTTGTTTATATATATATATATATATATATATATATATATATATATATATATATAGCTTAAAATCATTTGTTTCTGACGAAAGGCCGAGGCCGGTCTGAAATATCAAATATATATAAATAATAAATAAATACTGTCAAAAAAATATATTTAACTTACAATTTTTTAGTAGTTTTTCCTAAACATATTAAGACAGTATACGTGGATTATCATTATGCTATATATATATATATATATATATATATATATATATATATTATTCACAATGTCGCTATCTATCTGTTAATCGATCTATCTCGCTTCCTTTATTCAATATATATATATATATATATTTATTCTGTGTCTCCAATATTCTCTGGTTTGATACAATGGTTATTCCATCGTTGGCTTTTTACTAATCTATCTATCTATCTATCTATCTATCTATCTATCTATCTATCTATCTATCTATCTATCTATGCAAATAGCGTATCCACAATCTATCTATCTATCTATCTATCTATCTATCTATCTATCTATCTATCTATCTCAGTCCATTCAGTAAAACAGAAGTCATATTAATACTGAGTTATGAATTATTATTATTCGATTTTCTATTCAAAGACATCCTGTATCTCCATGACAAATGCATATTATCTGGTTTGATACAATTGTTATTCCATCGTTGGCTACTTACTAATCTATTTATCTGTCTATTACTTCTTCCACTCTGTTGATCTATCTATCTATCTATCTATCTATCTATCTATCTATCTATCTATCTATCTATCTATCTCGAGTGGTCGATCGTTTCTTACTAGCCATATATTGGAGATCTATCTATCTATCTATCTATCTATCTATCTATCTATCTATCTATCTATCTAACAATCTATCTGTTATATCATTTTTTTTCTTTTTGTTGATATCTATTTAGATTGATCTATCTATCTATCTATCTATATATATATATATATATATATATATATATATATATATACTGATTGATCATTTTTACTAGCCATGTATTGGAGTTTATATCTATCTATTTTGTTACCGATCTCCGATTTTTATATAGATCTTTATCTGCTCGTGTTTTTTCTGTTTGTTCTTTCTAATCTCCTCATTATCCATCTATCTTAATCTAATTATATCTATCTCTGTATTTATTTATCTATATTTAACTATACTTCTGTCAATCTAGGTCTCTTAAGATAGTTTGATAGACAATGTTAATCTGTGTGTGCGCCTGTGTTTGTATCTATCACTTTATTCATATGTGTGTTTTTACCTCTTCATTTCTTCAAAAGCGTGGGTGGGCTTCTAAATTGAATCACCACCCTCTGCCTCTCATTCCTCATCCCCACCATTTCAATATACGCGAACATAGGTTTTTGTATGGCTGCCAGCTTGTCATGACAGACACAGCGTTTGTCTATCAAGGGACGGCACAAGGACTGGGGACACGACACGACACGGCTCGGCACAACACGACACGATAAGACAAGGACTCGTGTCTCCCCCCCCACAACCAGCACGGGGACCGGATCAGAATCCAACCAGTTCGTGATGCGAGCTAATGAGCTTGCTTAGCAGTCCCTTGTTTTGCCTGAAACTCGAGGCGAGGTGGGGTACCTTCTTTTTTATTGTTTCTTTATTTGTCTTTGTTTTGTTTTACCTTCATACCTACGTAACCGCCTATGTTTACTTACCTTTATGGGTAGTTTTGCAAGGAGACAACGGATGACAGGTATGAAGGCACAGGGTGAATAAGTGATGTGATTCTTCATTGTTTCAATCTCAAATTAAGGAAGAAGTGAAATAAGACGTGAATTAAAACTTCAAAAGCAACTTCAACAGACAAAGAAATAAGTTATGCTTCTTTTACGAGCTTGCAGGAAAAAAAGGTGGCATCGAAATCCGAAGTAGCATTTGAAAAACAAAAGATGCCTTCTAAAAGTTAACCAAAATATTAAGAAACAAAAAATCATTAGAATTAAAAAGAAAAGTACTGAATTGTTTGGTAATATCGGCCCACTTATAAGAAAATAAATGCTGAACATTCTCCTCGCTGATGATGAAGAGATTTGCTTCTCCAAACGGCATATATTTATTTTATCACATGCACTATATTTTGTTCTTTTGTCTTTTTCAAACGCTCATATTACTTTTCTGTTCATGTCAAAAAATATGTGGTGATTAGAATTTTATTTATTTAAGCTTCTTTTACTTTTAAATTTTATTTATGTAAGCTTCTTTTACATTCTTTTAAATTCTCTTTTAAATTAAATTTAAATTCTTCTTTTAAATTTTCTTTTAAATTTTATTTATGTAAGCTTCTTTTACATTCCTTGCAGAATGTGACCGATCATGGCACTTCACAACATTCTTTCCTTTAAGTAACGTTTATATTTTCACAGCCCTTCCCATTCATTGTTATGCTTTCCTTTTACAAAAGGTTCTTTGGGTAGATTAATCGTTGTTTTTATTTCTTTTATCTTCAATAAGTGGGCATCATATCTTCTAAGCCTTCTTTCCTTATTAGGTTCTAGAAATTTAAACTACGCTATTCTGATTATAAGTATAAGCTTCCTATTCGTTCCCTTTTTACCTCTTTGTTTTTCACAAGTTTAGTATATGCCATTATCAGCATCCTTCTGTAGAACCCCATTTCTGTTACTAGAAATCTTTTCATCATCCCTCCGCCTAGCGAGCAAACGAAAATTAATCCCATCAAATGTATATATCTTTGTGCAGTTTAACTGAAACGAAACGAATAATGTCTTCCTAGGATCTTTCACACTCTACTGCTCTGGATACCTAGCATTGGAGCAAGTGAGGTGGGTCACCCAGAAACTATCTACATTGTTATGACACAGAATGCCAGTCTAATTACTTTGATGCAGGACCTCGATGGCAGGCGTGATAAACTCATGGATAGCCGAGCTAACTGGACTAAATAAATAAAATTCTAATCACCACATATTTTTTGACATGAACAGAAAAGTAATATGAGCGTTTGAAAAAGACAAAAGAACAAAATATAGTGCATGTGATAAAATAAATATATGCCGTTTGGAGAAGCAAATCTCTTCATCATCAGCGAGGAGAATGTCCAGCATTTATTTTCTTATAAGTGGGCCGATATTACCGAACAATTCAGTACTTTTCTTTTTAATTCTAATGATTTTTTGTTTCTTAATACTTTGGTTAACTTTTAGAAGGCATCTTTTGTTTTTCAAATGCTACTTCGGATTTCGATGCCACCTTTTTTCCTTTCTTAAAACACTTCACAGGTATATTTGAATTTATTTGTATGCTTGATTTTAGTACCTCCAATTCTTAGTTCGTATCTTGGGCAGTTCATTTTCCTAGCAACCATACATACTACCTTTTTACAGTTGTAAATTTAGTCCTTTTCTCTCACTTTCCATTAATACCGTCTGTAAAAATTCTATCAGTTTTCTTTTTGTGTCTGTTATCAGCATTGTATCACTTGCATATCATGTTGTTAAGTTTGTAATGGCCAGTAATAATTTCCAGTAGGATCAGCTCGCTGTAAATGTGGAATAAATATGGTGAGACGATACATCATTCTCTCAAGCACTTCCTATTTTTGCGCAGTAAAGGCGATAATGCCTCTAAGTCGCAGGGGATTACTGAGAGCGAAACAAAACGAGAAGACATTGGTTAAGAGTAATGACAATAAAAAACATGATTGTGGAAGAGAGAAGATGTAGACTGACGTTGCATTTAAATTTTCGAAAATCGAAATTGACAGGGAAGAAAAAAATCGGAAGGGAGTTCCACAAGGATGAAGTACTAGAAAAGAATATAATTTACTGTTACATCTAGCTATATGAACAGTAAAACGATGAACCAATCTAGTTGTAGAATTTAATTTAAACGTTCCAGATACCAGAAGGGCTCATTAGAACAACTGTCATAAAAATATTCATAATATATTTTATAACTATCATGAAAATATGAGTATCTTTATTTAAATTGCATGGTGCATGTGATTAAATAAATATATTCCATTTGGAGAAATGTTTTTATAAACAATCCGAAACGGTAAAAAAACTGACCTTACCACCAAATGTACTTGCCTCTATAAATACTTATCATTTATTTGGTTGACTTAGCTCAGATATCGATGAGTTTATCAAATATAGCAAATAGCAAATCTGTAATATACACCAGTCCAAAAGACGTGTAGTAAAATTGTTTACAATAAAATATACTTTAATGATATAGTTTAACATATGACTTTATATTTACTTAGGTACGTAGGTACATAGATACATACATACACAGATTGATTGACAGATCTTACCCATCCCCCGAGGTTGTGTAAAGAAATATTAGTACCGATGACTGATAAATGATAAATTTACGTTTTTCTTTGCAGCCCGTGTTCAAACTCAAGTAGAAACTATGATTACTAGTGCTGATTTTCAAGGCATTTAGTACAGTCACACGATGAAGTTTAACACTGCAAAATGTTATACTCTTTTTGCCCATTTGACTTTATGTTAAGTTCGGTTAAGCTAAGTAAATATATAAATACACGCGCACACACATACACATATATATATATATGTAAGGAAAAATTAAGTCAGACACGTTATTTCATGGTAAATCGGAAGTATGGCCTATTTCAGGCGAACCATCATAAGCTTCCATCTTTATTGTATAGAAGATTATACATGAACCTTTGTGTAAAATCTTCTATACGATAAAGACGGAAGCTGACGATGGTTCGCCTGAAATAGGCCTACAATTCCGAGTTACCATGAAATAACGTGTCGGTCTTCATTTATCTTTACATTTGCTATATATGTATTTATATACATATATATTTAGAGCTCTCTTGGAAAGTTATCCTACCACTTTATGTACAGGATACTCTTTTGGATTCTTCTATATCTACACTGCATATATATATATATATATATATATATAATTTTTAACTAGTTATTGGTCCGAATTAAATTAAAGTAGTGCACAGTTGTATTAAATAATGCTCAATAAATGTATAATGTAGAGTTTTTAAAAAAGTTCATTCAGAATTCACCCAAGTAAAATCATTATGAAAAAAATGATGATAAAAGTGCTCAATTGTAAGACAAAAGTAAATTAAATTGTAATTAAATTTAAAAGCTCTATATTATATATGTATTGAGAACTTTTTAATACAACTCGGTACTGGTCTAATTTAATTCTGAACAATAACTGGTAAATTATTATTAATTTGCTCTTGTCTTACAACTGAGCACTTTTATTATCAGTATACTTTATAATAATTTCAACAGGTTGAATTCTGATTGAATATATATATATATATATATATATATATATATATATATATATATATATATATATATATATATACTCTAGAAAATTTTTTACATATTTTACAATTTCATGGCTAATACATATTTCGAAGGCAAAACTTGCTGCTCGTCAGAACCAAAAAGAGCACTAAGTTATTTGGCTGCGAAATATGTATTACCCATAAAATTGTAGAATATGTCATTTTTTGTCGATTATATTACTCTGTTAAATTAAATAAATAAATTTAAATTGAATTCTTTTAAGTTCGTCTCTATTGGAATTTGCCTGACTTAAATGCCAAATATTCTACGTTATATATATATATATATATATATATATATATATATATATATATACAATTATGGGTGGAATAATATTCCTTGTCCAAAGAAACACTATTTTTAAAAAAGTGCTCAATACAAAGTAGAGTTGATAATGTTTATTCAGAAATTATAACATGGATATGTTACAATATCACAACAAAAGTAGCTATTTTATTTCGACACTTCTTGTGTCTTGTCAAGTGATGTGGTTTATTTTAAATTTTAAATTTTGAATGTGGTTTATTTTAAATATTTTAAAATAAACCACATCACTTGACAAGACACAAGAAGTGTCGAAATAAAATAGCTACTTTTGTTGTGATATTGTAACATGTTATCCATGTTATAATTTCCGAATGAATATATATATATATATATATATATATATATATATATATATATATATATACACGTTTCATTGAATAACATAGACATTGTGTTTATTCTTTTTTATAGTAATCATT
Source organism: Ascarosepion bandense (assembly GCA_037127315.1). Lineage (NCBI taxonomy): Eukaryota > Metazoa > Mollusca > Cephalopoda > Sepiida > Sepiidae > Ascarosepion > Ascarosepion bandense. The sequence continues at coordinate 1,545,066 of JBBBDQ010000640.1, forward strand.
TCCTCTTGTCTAATCAGTTTCTTTATGTTAAGATGAATTTACTCAAGGAAGGAGCCGTAGTTTTTTTTTTTTTTGTTTTTTTTTTTTGTTAACTTAAGCACTTTCTATATTTTCCAGGAATCAGCTTCAGGACAAACTTATTTTAACTGCGATAAAAAGTACACTTCGTTGTGATGGTGGTTTTTTTAAAACACGCGCAAACGAGCGCTGTTACAGGTGTTTTAGAATCTTAAATTTATCTATTATAATTATGGAATCTTTAACAAAACAACCGTTTCAGTATAAGGAAGCTGGCAAGAAATGAGTAGAAATGTAAAGTGACATTAATTGTTTGTTATATAAACTTTAATATGCTGAATTCGAAATACATTTTTTTAGTATTGGTTGGTTGATTTTGACGTAGAATTTCAAGTTTTTCGCTTATTATTTTCATGTTGTATTTATATTGGCGTTTTCAACAAGTATTTTCTTGTATTGTCAGGGTGAACAGAAATGTTTTTGTGCGTTTTAAAATAACTATAACAGAATGCGTTCATCTGCTGCAATTAGTGACGACCTGACCCTACTCTAGACCTCTCTCTATCCACAGCTAAACCACCATGAAATTAAATAAACGAAACAGCAAGACTAAACCAGCTAGTCATAAATCGCCCAAACCTATCTGCGTTTCCTTCACAAACATACGAGGTATCCACAGTAACTTTAATAGTGTAGAATCATTCCTCCAAACTAACTCACCCGATATCTTAGCTATATGTGAGACTAACCTTGACCCTTCTATTTCCTGCTCGGAGCTGTTCGTTCCTGGTTACCTTCCCCTCTTCAGGAAGGACTCCAATGTCCATATGCATGGGCTTGGTGTATATGTCAGCGAACAACTCCCTTTAGCCAGGGTCACATCTCTTGAATCCCTGGATCATTCTTTCATGTGCGTCCGTCTCTCACTCTTAAGCTCGGTTAGCTATCTCTTCTTCCTCTCCCGCTCCCCCTCCTCCTCTGACTGTTCGGTACTTGATAGCATCTCTATCAATATCGACAAGTCCATTTCTTCCCACCCATCTGCCCATATATTTGTGTTTGGCGATTTTAACGCCCACCACACCAAGTGGCTTGAAAACTCTGTCCCCGACCTTACTGGGATCCGCACCATGTATTTTTCAATTACCCAAGCTCTAACACAAGTGGTGGACTTCCCCACGCGTTTCTCTAATAACCCTAACGGAAGGGACTCCTTACTCGACCTCTGCTTTACTTCCATTCCAAACTCCTGCACTACCAGGCAGCTCTGCCCTGTTGGAAACTCTGACCACGCCGTAGTTTCCGTCAACATCTCAATCCGCTCTTACTCTACCCAAGAAAACCAGACCAGCAGAATATCATACTGCTACCAGAGAGCAGAATGGGACTCGTTCCGAGACTTCCTCTGCGACGTCCCCTGGAACAACGTCTTCGATCTTCCTGTCGAAGACTGGGCGTCCGAGGTCTCCTCTTGGGTTAAGGCTGCATCGATGCTTTTATCCCGGCCAGGAACTTCCAGCTAAAATCAAATTCGTCCCCCTGGTTCTCACCCGCTTGCTCGGCCGCCATTGCCTACCGGAACCATTTCTTCCGGCTCTATCGAAGCTGCTCGTCGAACCAAAACAGGCGCCTTTTCGCCTCAGCACGTAATAAGTGTAAAAAAAGTACTGAACGAAGCTAAGAGGGCGTTTGCTACCAGAATGAGGCAACGCATAGCATCCTCTGAGTTCGGCTTCAAAGATTACTGGCGACTCTGCAAAAGCGTGCTCAACAAGAGCAAGACTTCAATACCCCCACTAATAAATGAATTTGAAGTTCTCACTTTACCACCGGACAAGGCTGAATGCTTTGCCCGTATATTCTCCACCAATTCGACACTGGACTCGTTAGGAATACCTACACCCGACTTCCCACCCAGAACTAAGGCTCAACTACATAACGTCCACATTACACCCTCGGTGGCCTCCAAGATAATTGCACAACTTGACCCACAAAAAGCGAGCGGCCCAGAACGGAATCCCAATCACAGTACTGAGGAAATGTGCCCCAGAACTCTCCTCTGTCCTCTCTAAACTCTACAACCTCTGCTTATCTGCTTCCTGTTTTCCTGCCTGTTGGAAGTCCTCCTGTGTAGTTCCTATATTTAAGTATTCTGGCGAATCCTCAGACCCCGCCAATTACCATCCTATTAGTCGCCTTCCGATCTTCGGCAAAGTTTTCGAAGCCATTATCAACGCCGAGGTGATTCAGCATCTCACGGCCCACAGGCTTCTCTCTGACAAACAGTACGGGTTTCGCTTCACCAGGTCTACTGCTGATATGCTAACGACCATTACCGAGTACATATACCGGGCTCTTGACAAGAATGGCGAAGCCCGAACCGTTGCCTTGGATATCTCCAAAGCGTTCGACAGGGTCTGGCACGCTGGCCTCTTATGCAAACTGCGGAGATACGGTATAACTGGACATCTGTTTGACTTCATCCAGTCATTCCTCTCTCACCGCACATTGAAGGTAGTATTAAATGGGCATGCCTCCCAAAACTACCATACGAACGCGGGCGTCCCTCAAGGTTCTATCCTAGGTCCCATGCTCTTTCTGATGTACATTAATGATCTCTCCGACGCCATTAGATCCCAAGTAGGCATGTACGCCGATGACACCACTATCTACTCTCACCTCGATCAAAAACCCGGTGTGGGCGACAAAGCGAACCTCGCTACTGAGCTTGAAAAGGACTTCCAATTCGTAGTGGCCTGGGATAGGAAATGGCTAGTAAATTTCAATGCTTCTAAAACGAAGCTGTTATCAACTAATCACCATAGACAATCGCATCTACCTCCCATTAGCATGGAACAGGCTTGCCTCCCAGAGAGTTGAACACTACACCTCCTTGGCCTTACACTGTCGGCGGACATAAAATGGAATGACTATATCGAATCCATTGCCAAATCTGCCGCTATGAAAGTTGGCTCTCTGTGCAGAGCCCGGAAGTTTTTCCCGCTTGAATCTTTCCTGCACATATACAAATCTACCATCCGCCCATGTATTGAATACTGCTGCCATATCTGTAACGTGGTTGATACTGACTTGGCAGACCGGCTGCAACCACTCTCTCACCGGCGTGATGTGACTTCCCTGTGCCTCTTCTACAAGTACTTCCATGGCTTCTGCTCCGATGAACTTAGATCACTGGTGCCGCCTAAGCACGAATTTGCACGGGATATTAGATTAGCAAATAGGTCCCACCCTTTTACAGTTAACCAGATAAGATATAACCGTAATTTCTACTCCAACAGCTTCTTTTCTCGCGCTTCCCGCCTGTGGAATTCCCTTCCACAAGTCTGCTTTCCGGACAGCTGCAATCTCCAGGTGTTTAAAATGAAGGGTCAATAGACACCTCCTAAACTCCCAATTATTCTCAGAACACTCTCATCTACCCAACCCTTATTCTCGGTATCCTTACCCGCCTATCACCCACCCTCTGTCATTTCCTATATTTAACCATTCTCGGTATCCCTACCCGCCTATCACCCACCCTCTGACATTTCTTATATTTAACCATCCTTTCTCCACTCTATGTAGCCCCCTGCGCAGTAGTGGCAGTAAAAAAAAACTTTACACAGGTAATAGATATAACGGATTTATTGTACTACTGTACAATTAACAAATAAGATACAGATAAGCAATCAACGCGTAAGAGCGGAATAAACTATCAAATAGAGAATGCCTTCGCCTAAGACGTTTTATCTCCCTCGTACCGCTTGTCATCGTTCTTTATAGTCTAGAGCATTCCGTTCTCGGGGATAGCAGGATGTCCCACTATAACATATATATATATATATATATATATATATATATATATATATATAAAACAATTCTAAAACATAAAGACAAAATAAAAGACGCTCTCACACACACACACACACACACACACACACACGCAGACACACAGACAGACAGACACACAGACACACACCAAATTCAAAACATCGTAAAAGCAATAAAAAACACCCCACTGACCGATGAAAAGGGTTATGGATAAGCAAAGGCGACTAGAAGATAATTTTAACATACTTAAAATGTGCCTCCAGACCAAAATCATTTCAAATTGGGGTAAGCACTTGATTCATTCATCTGTTTATTTATCTATCTGTTTATCCATTTATACACATGCCGATGTGAAAAAACAAAAAAACAAAAAAAAAACAGACCATTCAACGCGTCAATATTTGATTTATTTTTTCTTATTTTATTTTATTTCACTGATTTCATTTATTTTCTTATTTTTTCTACTTACGTATTTATAAAACAACAACTTGGCCATCAGAAACAAAAGGAACTCGATACGTAAAGCTACAAATTTATTCGCCTGAAGAGAGTCAATCTTAGACTCGAAACACGTGTAGCGTCACAAATACCATTATGGACACTTCAAGTATCATAACATGTATAATAACAACAACAATAAATATACACTTTAAACAAAACGTTCACGGCCTCTCACACTTTTTATTCTATAAAATCTCTCTCGTTGGAACAACCCTATTTCTTTTTCCAGTATATATATATATATATATATATATATATATATATATATATATATTACTTAGTTTTTGTTCTTAATAAAATTAGACCAGTACACAATACAATTATATTGTAGAACTTTTGAATATTCCTCATTTGTAAACGCGACCTAGATTTCTAATATGTCTTCAGGCGATTTGCAATAACTGATTTGACCGGTTTTTTTTTTTAAGAACGCTCACGTAACGGGGATTTTTTTAACGTTCACGGAACGCGCAATTTTCAAAATTATAAGAAATTATAACGTTTTCATCTATGGTTGTATAAACCAAATAGGTATTTTATGGTATGGTTGCACTTAGTCATAATTTCTGTTCTTTCATTCAGTGATTCATTTTTGGGGGGGAACAACATAATAGCTAATTTTTCTTCCTGACACATATTTTGCTGGGAAATTATTGCACTCACGTAATGTAACTATACTGCGTTTAATTAATGTTCTACATAGCTATTGAAAAAAAAACAAAGCCTTGTGTTTTGAAAATGTTTGTGTTGAAAGTGTTAAACTTTTATAGAAGATTTCTAACCTTTGACATTTCTCCAAAGTTAGGTGTCATTAACTTATTATAGGGTAGAATCGAAAATATTCTCCGTCTTTCCGGGTGTTTCGTTAACTTTTCTGCCTGAAGGGCTTTTCACGGCCGCGTAAATATATCTGACACAACTATCTTCAGACAAGCAGAGACAAGCCTGTGTACGTCCCTCTTTGGAGTTGACGACACTGCTTCTTCCAAAGTTTGATATTCCCAATAGAGAATTTGCAGAGCGCATTGGCCATTCCCACATCACTTCAAACTGCAGGAATTTGAATTCTTTTTATAGAAAGGTTGGTTAACTTGTCAAAACCAGAATATCCATTCAGGGCTGCTATTCTAAGTCTGATTTTAATGGAAATGAATTTTCAGATTTTAGAATTTGCTATTTTACGGACGATTCTCAAAATTATGCAATGTATTATTAAAGAAATATTTTCACATTTTTTTTGGTTTTTACTATAATTTTTCGTAGAAGAGTTCACTTGTTTTACTAGGTTTTGCGGAACTTCAAAAACAACGTAAAATCATTAAACGATTGACTCGCTCGAGTATCTTCTTATTTAATGTTTTCATCACAATGTAACAACCAATATGATATTCGGTTTTCCCATATCCGGTAATGATGGAGTATCGTTAAGTAAACACACAAAGGCACACACACGCAGTCATACATTCACATGTATACATAGGCACAAAAAAAAAAGACACAGAAACAGACACGCACACAAAGACACACAAACACCTGTGTACGTGTGTGAATGTGTGCATGCGTGCGTGCGCTTCGTGAATTTAAAATATCCCACATTGAGACAGACAGATCATGTCTCGAAAGAGACATGATTGACTGGGCAGAAGATTTTCGCACAGTAGGTTGGCATTGCTTTCTGTGATAAACTAGCGGCCAACCAAAACTATAGAACCTAATATATATATGTATATTAAACAATTATAGGTCGAATTTAAATTAAATTAGACCAATAAGCAGTTGTATTAGAAAGTGGTCACTAGATGTTTGAAGGACGAAGGATCTTCTGCCTGTTACGCTATCATGGTTACGAACTTTTTGTTTTTTAAAACAAATCGCCAGACGAAACAGAAAAGAACGAAACCATGGTAGCTTAAATGGCTAATCTTCCCTAACTATATATATATATATATATATATTTTAATCATATCACCCCGGGCAAGGCGGTAACGCCACTGATGTGCCGGGGGCTACGTAAGAGTGAAAATATTGGAAAAGAGAAAACCGAAAACCACATCCTAAACAGGGAACAAGGGATGAGCCTCTACACCTGTTCAATAGACGTGGGTGGAGTGTGAACCGGGCGATAGTTTAGTCTATCTACTCCAAATGAGATATATATATATATATATATATATATATATATATATATATATATATATATTTCAAATTGTCGATTGTTTATAACCAAGTATCGTTAATCTTCGTTAATTTCCGTAACATGTTTATATTTGTTGACATAACGATACATTTCAGAGGAGATATGGTTATTGCGATAAATCAAAAACTGTGTTATATAGGCTTGAGTAAAACCTCGTTTAGACTGAAGGTCATTCGTGGTCGAGAGGTCTAAGACGTGCCAGATCATATGGTAGCTTCCCCTATGTGGATAGTGGTCTCAGGTTCGAATCCTGCTGAATGACACACATTTTCGTAATAAGAATTTATCGTAAATAATCAGAACGATAGATATAAATATATAATACTGTTTAATTAAAAAACAGAATATCTACTTAAATACGAGTATCGAAAAAAAAATTAAGTTCAAACAAATCATATATATATCATATATATATATATAGTGTTTAATTGTGCTGATGTTTTCTTGTTTTGTTTTTTTAGTCGTATTACTGATATAATGTATTTTAACAAGCCGATTTTTTTATCGTAAAGTTCTCGATATCGGAGTGGAGATAGAGCGTTGATGAGTATAAAGAGTCTGTCACTTTAACTGAACAGGTTCATGCCGACTTCATAGTTTCGTAAGAACACCGTTATGGTGTTCTTACTAGACAGAGCTAGCTTGCTAGGTAGTTGCCTAGCACTGACGACAGTGAGCTTCATAATGATGTACTCACAAACCTGCTCAGTTAAAGTGACAAACTCCTTGTGCTTATATATATATATATATATAGTCATCCGCAGACAGATCTCTTTCGCTGTATCAAAGCTCATCAGTACGGTTAGTCATCCGATTGCTTTTACTCAGGATTGAAACCCGACCGAATTTGCGTCAGTCGGCGATTCTACCCCTGAGCTATAGGCGCTATGTAGAAGGAGACTTTTAGTGTATGATGTATCATGCACCAGTAGTTAGTGTGCTCTAATTCATTACTGAATGAGCGATGCGTAGATGCTAGAGTAGCTACTCTTCTATTGTAATAGTTGTTACAATGATTTATAAAAGCATAGTGTCAGTACACAAAAATTTTCATGTTTCGGAGCAGAACTGCTCCTCTTCGGGTGATATGTTACATATGCTCCGAAACATGACAATTTTTATGTAGTGACTCCAGCCGGGATTGAAACCCGATCGATTGAACATCAGTCGAAGATTCTACCTCTGAGCTATCGGTGAAGAAAGGCTACTGGTGGACGAAAGCGGAGGCTAGCCATTTTTTTTATACAATGTAGACAAATGTCAATAGCTAAGAGTTTTCAACTCAGAGTAGAGTTTAATATTGTAATTGATGTTACAATGGGTTATAAAAGCATAGTGACAATACACAAAAGTTTTCATGTTTCGGAGCAGAACTGCCCTTCTTCGGGTTATATGTAATATATGCTCCGAAACATGAAATTTTTGTATAGTGATACTATGCTTTTATAAACCATTGTAACAACTAATACAATATTAAGCTCTATTCTGTATCGAGCACTCGTTATAAACGTAAATGCTTGAACAGTAGGTTTTAATCTACATGTACTTTCACTGTCTTACATATATATATATATATATATATATATATATATATATATATATATAAAAATAAATATATATATATATATATATATAGAAAAAATAAATAAAATGAATGAAAGAAAAAGAATAAAAAAAAAGAATGGCAGCAAGTGGTATAGATAAAAAAGAATATATATATATATATATATATATATATATATATATAGATAGATGGTATAGATAAAAAAGAATATATATATATATATATATATATATATATATATATATATATATAAAGAATATATATATATATATATATATATATATTCTTTTTTATCTATACCACTTGCTGCCATTCTTTTTTTTTATTCTTTTTCTTTCATTCATTTTATTTATTTTTTCTCTCGTTTTTTTTAGGTTTATCTTTCGAACATTTCTTTTTTCAATATTTAATTATAATCTTTATTTTTTAGTAATTTTAATTATTTTAAATGAATTTTTAAATTAATATGAATTTTTAAAATAATAGTAATAGTTGTTATTTTTTCAAATTGTATTAAAATTATGATGTACAATTTATTTTTTTACCGTAATTATATCCCATCATATTTGAAACTAAATTCCAATGTCAAACTTTCCACGTCATGTTTTTCTAAGAAAGTAGACAAGTCATTATAGAAGCTATGGCGATATATGAAGTTAACATTTTATTTCTCTGGATACTGTTTATGTTCTTTTTATTTTATTTCTTTGTCCTTTTTTTTTCTCTTCTTTTTTTCTCTTCTTTCTATTAATCTATCGTCTATTTTTCTTCATCCTTGTGTTTTTTTTTCTATTCTTTGGGGTACTTTTTAAATGAGCGAGAATTTTTTTTGTAAATTGCCGTTACAAATGTCTATTTTAAATACGGACATGTGAGCGTCTATGTAAAAAAAATGGGGCGGGGGTGTCTGTTGTACCATTTGGGTCTGACGAGTCACAATAATAACAACATTATGCGGTGAAATATGTATTATCCATTGAAATTGTAGTAAATCAATCTTTTATAACTTGTATTGCTCTGTTAAATTAAATAAATGAATTTAACTTTGAATTCTTTTGAGTTAGTCTCTATCGGAATTTACCTAGATAGTATACCAAGCGTGCTACGTTATATATATATATATATATATATATATATATATATATATTATGTTTTAGAACATGTACATTATTTTTTAATATATGTCCTCGACAATCATATGTTTGTTTCAACGTTGGGTACGTTTCTTCGGGAGGTAAAAGCAAAACTGAATTCGTCTGCTCCCTATATTTGGTTCATTGTTGTTGTGGGAGGTTGGTTGGGGTTATTGATAATTAAGGGAATGTGTCTTCTAGAGTTTTGAAGAGCCTTGTGTGTAAGTGCTAAATTGTTGATTAATGGTATTATCTGTTGGAGTGTACGTCTTTATCTGTCGGGTATATCTTTTGGTTAGAATTTAGCAGAGATTGGTGTGTGTGTGGGGGGGGGGGTTATTACTCGGTCACTTTTGTGTGTTTGCGTGGGGTTTTCTTGTGTGTGTGATTGGGGACTTGTCTTGTTTGTTGACCTTAAGAATTTTTAGGCGTCTTGCTTAGCTAGCGCTTGATTTATTTGTGTCTGTTGTTACCAGACAAATTTTATTTATTCACTTTCGTTTAGTGGCGAGGCTGTTTTTCTTAGGGTTCCTTATATAGACGTGATAGGGTGGGGTGTTTTTCTTTTTAATTTTGATTTTTTCAGTACGACATATTTTGTATTTGATTTTTGTTTTTTATATTTTTTTATTTTTTTATTTTAGCGGGATCGGGGTGTTTATTCATGTATTATTGTATTTAGGCAAATTTGTTTCTAAAAAGTCTAAACTTGCATTTTTTCGGAAGTAAATGCAAATTTCTATTTTGTCAGCTTTTATAATGTTTCTAAATTTGTATATTTAATCTTAATATTGAATTTAGAAGGTCGATTTTTCCTTTTAATTTTTTTGATTCTTTATTAATTTGGGAGCTATTTTTTTAATTTGGGAGTTATTTTTTTTAATATTAAACTTTGTTGTAGACTTTCGTAATTTGATCTATTTAAGTGTGGATTGTTTTATATTTAGGCGCGGTTATATTTTATCAGATTTTTATAATTTATCTAAATTTGTATATTTTTAATCTTGATTTTGAATTTAAGGGATCGATTTGTTTTCCTTTAATTTTTAATTATTCTTAGATTATAGTTTGGGAGCCTGTTTACTTCTTTTAATTTTACATTTTATTTATTTAGATATTGTTGTGGGTATTAGATCTTACTTTAAGGATTTATTAGATCGATTCTTCTGTAGCATTTTTAGTCTTTTATAACAAAAATATCTAGTCAAACTCCTAGTATTTCCTAGCATGATTGTAGGATTAGGTCCCTAATGTGTTTACAGTTTACTGTGATTTCGTGCCACTGGTTTAAAAGCTTGTTACTATTTATATATTTAAGGATCTCTATTTTTTCTTGAAGGCAGAGAAAACATGGTTCTTTTATAGATTTTGCTGTTTTTGCTTGTCTGAGGATTTTCCATTTAACCTTAGGTGTTTTGTTTTCGTTTTTTAATTTCCAAAGTATTTGGAGAGAGACGTCATGTTTTGTTTTTCTTTGTTATTGAAGGATGAGAGGTGATTATAAAAGCGCTTTTTAAATACGTTCATGGTATTCCCAATATATATTTTTCCTCTTTAGATCGAACACATATATATCAGAGATTTTGTCAGACATTTATTGGTCATGGGGCATTGATTGGGGTTTCTACAGTTACAGAGGTTGTTGTCACTGGACAGACTTGTATTAGTGTTGGATTTAATTTTGCTGTGTAATTTTAATATTTTGGTGTTATGTATTTTTATTATTTTTTCTAGATTATTGGAACAGCTATAACTTAATTTTATGGGATTTTTATTGAAAATTTTGCTCAGAGGGTTATTTTTGGGAAAGTGCTTTTCTATTAATTTAAGGAGTTTATGCCCCAGCTTGAAGTTAACTGATTGATTGAAGGGAGGGTTACACCATATTGTTTTTCTGTTTCTATTCTTGCTTTTTGGACTTTTGAATTTTTCTACAAAGCTGATTTTTGATGATTTATACCCGCTTTCCTTAAGGATTTTATTATAAATTACCTTGTGCTTAACAAATATTTCTTTACTGGATGAGTGTGTGTTAATGCGACGTTCTACCAATGATGGGATGTGCTTAACTATGAATGGTGGGTGATTAGAGTTGGGGTTTATATATATTGGGTTGGCGTTGTTTTAATGTAAGGTTGGAATGTGTTAGATACTAGGTCTAATGTTATGACAAGGAAATCTACTTGTTTGATATTGTGATTAATCACTACGTTAAGGCCAAAAGATTTGAAGGCTCTATGGATTAGTTTTCTGGTTTTATCAACCAGTAGATTTATCAATTATCATTAGTCCTTCGTCCCTATATAGTCCTATTTTGTCCGTTTCGATTTCCTTATGTGCAGTTAAGTTGTACAGTAGGAATAATCCAATCAGATCCGAGGCCTCTGCGGAATCCAGGGCTCCCATAGATAAATCAAAGTTCTCTTTGAGTTCGTAGTCCACTGTTCGTTGTCGTGGATTATAACTGATTTCCTGCAGCTCAGGATAATTTTGACTTCATCTTCTGTGATGTCTAAATAGAACTTCGCGAATTCCAGTGCGAGACCGAATAGGTTCTCCGAAATTGATGGGTAGAAATCCACAATGTCAAATTGTAAAAAAGTGGCCTTATTCCCGCCCCCCAATTTTTTGAACCACTCGATTACGTCCACCGTACCTTTCCACTGCGTTAGTTTAACTTTATTTTTTATCTACTGGTTGACCCTCTCTAATATTGTTTTATTCCCTTCATTATCAATAACCCCAACCAACCTCCCGCAACAACAATGAACTAAATATAGGGAGCAGACGAATTCAGTTTTGCTTTTACCTCCCGAAGAAACGTACCCAACGTTGAAACAAACATATGATTGTCGAGGACATATATTAAAAAATAATGTACATGTTCTAAAACATAATTTTTAATAAATATTCACAGCTCTATACATCATATATCGAGCACTGTTTTAAATTAATGTTTTGGACGGAAACAATTCTTTCTTCGTTCTGTACCCACTCGGATATATATATATATATATATATATAAAAATTATAGGTCGAATTTAAATTAAATTAGACCAGTAAGCAGTTGTATTAGAAAGTGGTCACTAGATGTTTGAAGGACGAAGGATCTTCAGCCTGTTACGCTATCATGGTTACGAACTTTTTGTTTTTTAAAACAAATCGCCAGACGAAACAGAAAAGAACGAAACCATGGTAGCTTAAATGACTAATCTTCCCTAACTATATATATATATATATATATATATATATATTTTTAATCATATCACCCCGAGCAAGGCGGTAACGCCACTGATGTGCCGGGGGCTACGTAAGAGTGAAAAGATTGGAAAAGAGAAAAATGTACATGTTCTAAAACATAATTTATAATAAATATTCACAGGTCTATACATCATATATCGAGCACTGTTTTAAATTAATGTTTTGGACGGAAACAATTCTTTCTTCGTTCTGTACCCACTCGGATATATATATATATATATATATATATATATATATTGGCTATGTGACAAACTGGCAAATGTAGCTTTCTCCAAATGCTGTCGTTGTTGATAGTATTAATGTGGAGCTGACATATTTTTTTTAGGTATGTGACAATACTGGCAAATATAGCTTTCTCCAACTGTTGTAAATATATATATATATATATATATATATATATATATATATATATATATATACTTAAAACAAAGGAAAATCCGAGGCAACGTGTTCTGTCAGACGAAATGCTTGCCTCGTGTTTTCTTTCTCTTTTTTTTAGCGTATTTTTATCTTTTATTTATTTATTTATTTGTTGTTGTTATTCTGTTTCGGTTGTTTTTAAGTGATATCATTAAACTATTTGATTTTATAGTTTATCATTTCTCACCATGGTCCGCCTCCTTAAGTATGTATTGGCATTTTGTTGTACGAAAAACTAAATATATGTATATATATAGAAGGATTACCCACAATGCCCCACTGATACGTACATATAAATAGCCAAGGAAAAGCTCAACACATGTGGCCTGATGATTGCGCCCCTGAGTGTTGACTTCAATGTTCACTCTTTTATATTTACGTACGCTCTATCTCTGATATTGAGCAATTTATCCTATAAATATAGCGCACCTTAAAACTATATTTATTCATATATATATATATATATATATATATATATATATATGCAAATAAAGTGTCACTTAACTACAACGGAGAATCTGTAATGTAATAGATACCGACTTGGCAGATCGCCTGCAGCATCTCTCTCACCGGCGTGACGTGGCTTCCCTGTGCCTCTTCTATAAATACTTTCACGGCTTCTGCTCCGATGAACTTAGATCACTGGTGCCCCCTAGGTACGAATTTGCACGAGATAATAGATTAGCAACTAGGTCCCACACTTTTACAGTAAAACCGATAAAATGTAAAATTTCTACTCTTATAGCTTCTTTTTTCTCACTTCCCGCCTGTGGAATTCCCTTCCACATGCTTGCTTCCCCTACAGGTACAATCTCCAGAAGTTTAAATGTAAAATCAATAGACACCCACTAACGGACTAACTCGCATCCATTCTCTCAAACACTCTTCCCATCTACATCCTTACCCGTCTATCACCCTCCTTCTGACATTTCCTATATCTAACCACTCTTTCTCACCACCTTCACCAATGTAACCCCCTGCCTAATAATGGCAGTTGAATGCCTTGCTTGGGGTGAAATGATTATAAAAAAAAAACTGAGCAGATTCGTGGAGACACTTTAAAAACGTGCTTGCCAAAATACCCTTTATCAGAAAAACAAATGAATAAACAAAAATCTTGGCGCTAAACATTATCACAACACATCACTATATATATATATATTTATATATATATATATGTGTGTGTGTGTGTATGTGTGTGTGTGTGTGTGTGTGTGTGTGTGTGTGTGTGTGTGTGTGTGTGTTTAAATAGAAATATCTACTAGCTTGAGAATTTACCGAGAAAAACATTTATAAACATCCTCATCAAAACGCAAAATTCCTGGCTACACATATAATTGGAATCAGAAGTCGGGATAATACTTAAATTTGAATTCTATGTAACGTAACAAAGTCAAATAAGTTTACGTCATAAAATAACGTCTTTTAAGGAAAATAGGATTTCTTAAAATAAATCCAATTTAAAAATCAAGTCTCCTGAAAAGCTGATGCAATTCCATAAAACAGAGAATAATAAAAAGATAAGCAAACATAATTGTATGATAGATAGATAGATAGATAGATAGATAGATAGATAGATAGATAGATATGAAGAGTCTGAGATAGATAGATAGATAGATAGATAGATAGATAGATAGATAGATAGATAAGCAGACAGGCAGCCACAGCCTTTACTTCCTGACTATAAGACCAGTGTTTGATTTTCATTATCTTTTAGAAAGTGCATGAAAAACTTAAGTGTTGACCCAAGAAGTTTCGAGTGAAATTGAATGTATGGAACTGTTCGAAAACCATCGATCTTTGTGCAAAGGTCGACGTTACATTGTCATCGATTGAACCTCCTGCCGTTGCTTAGGCGACTGATCATGCACTGTTTCTACGTTTAAATTAACATTAATGACCCTCCCAATGTTATCATCCCTCAACTTGGTATCTAAGCCGGTGGCACAACCATTTGCTTCTGTCTCGATAGAAAGTCTGATGAGTTTGATAAGGTAAAAATCAGACCTGATATCCAGAACGACCTTCAGTCTAATGTTATTTGGAGCAAAGGATGGTTTCATTTTAACACCTCCAAAACTAAACTGCTCTCTTCTCTACGTTACATCAACATAGCTGATGCTGTCCCCCAGGAGAGTGACTCGTTTTACCTTCTCTAACGTTCTGGTCTGACAGGAAGTGGAATGACTATATTGAATCAATTGCTAGGTCAGTTGCTAAGAACGTTTGTTCACTGTGTCCTGCTGAACACTTTTCTCTCGAGAATCTATCTTCTTCTTCTTCTTCTTCTTCTTCTTCTTCTTCTTCTTCTTCTTCTTCTTCTTCTTCTTCTATCTGCCGTGTTTTTAACAGGGCGTAGGCGTTCATGGCCCTGCACATCTCCCTATCTCTTGTCGCTCTTAATACTCCTTCTCCTGATATCCCACCCAAACGCCGCTCCGCCATCCAATTGTTCAAATCCATCAAGTATTTCATGCGTTATTTTCCCTTGTCTCTTTCCCCACTCTATCTGATCTGTGAGTATCAGATTCTCCAATGCCCCCTTCTTCATACATGTCTCAAAAAATTCAGCTCTCTTTTCTTGATATTAAGTATCAGTTTCCTTCTCGTGTCCATCCTCTCCAAAAACTCGTCGTTGCTCATGTTTTCAGTCCATAGTATCCTCAGCATCCTTCTGTATAACACTATTTCGGTTACTCCAAGTCTTTCCCTCATTTTTGATGATATTGTTCAATATTGCGAAATTTTCCTGTCTCTAAATACTCTAATCAGCTTTTGGACTGCATATGTCTACCATTCGTCCATGCTTCTAATATTTCTGCCACATATGGTCTGGTGCTCCTGCTATTTATCTAGAGCTCCATGATAAAATCCAAAAAAGAATCAGTGATATTATTGGTCGTGATCTGGCGTCTCAACTTCAGTCACTTTTCCATTGCCGTAAAGTTGCCCCCCTGTGCCTTTTCTATAAATCCTTTCATGGCAGTTGTTTGGGTGAGCTCTTCGTTATGTAACACAGATTTTTAAATTCCAGCGCAGGTGGCGACTAGGTGTCATCGATTTACAGTTGAATTGGCTAAATATAACCGTTAGTTCTATGCTAACAATTTTTTCTCGTCTTTCTCGTTTGGGTAACTCTCTTCTGACTCCATGTTTCCGGCCAAATTTGATCTTCAAAAACTTATATTTGACGTTAATCTACTGTCCACCTGATTACTCTTCTTTTGCACTCCATCTTTAGAAAAGGTTTGTGTTTTCTAACTCTTCATCACCCATTAAAGTCTTGTGTCTTTATTGATTTTGAGTTATGAAAAAGCTGCTGGTCTGTTCATAGCTGCAGTATAAATAACAGGTAGGCTCTATGGGTGTTCAGCAAACACAAATATATCTGAACAGGTGTCTACAACATGGATCGTCTAGCCGCCTTAGTAGACGGGTTTGCTCGAAAATTCAGTACCCGGCTATTATTTTCTGGGTAAATTTTCGTTTAAGGACCCGAAAGTCTTTACCCCTTAAAATCTTTCCAAACATCCCTATTTCCGAGAAAATGTATATGCTGAACGCAAATCGATAATTGTTTACTGAAGAAACCTACCTTTTTTCATTTTATCGAGAAGAAAAATATGGAACTTCTTGTCGCTATTTATCTCACCCCTAATCACGGTTAGAAAATGTTATTCACTGCAGACTGACATCACGCGTAGATTTCCGATTTTTGGGTCTTTTTACTTACATTTTGCGGTTAATACGCGGAAAATGAGTTCCGAAACCCAACAAATCGCGGAGTAATTGCTAAAAAGATAGTAAATAGAACGAATTCAGTATCCTACGCCTCAAGTCATTCAACGGTTAATCAGATATGAGAACGGTGGTAAGGGGTGAGATATAGTCCGATTTATTTCTGGTCGATAACATGAAAAAAAGGTCTGTTTCTTCTATAAACAATTATCAATTTGAGTTCAGCATATACATTTCCACGGAAATGTTTTGGAAAGTTTTGAAGGAGTAAAGGCCTTCGGGTCCTAAAACGAAAATTGGCCATTTTCTGTGTATGCGAGCATGTGCATGTTAAAGAATATACTCGAAACTAAAACCTTTGTATACGTATACTATGTTTATGTATATAGTTAATAAACTTAGAAAATTTGCATATGCCCAATCCCAGAGATTTTGCCTTAAGACTGTTTCTGTCCCGACATACATTTATTTACATATTTAAACAAATCTTGCAGGTTTTAACAGCCTCAAGGCAGATTTTATTATTTTCTGAAAAATACAGTTATTAAATTATAAAATATTAAAAGAAAATCAACGATAATAATTTAAACAACATCTGCAAAACTCACCAAGACCCAAACATTTAATTACAATCTTACCGCCTTTTTGCCTTTTTTATGAGGCCATTTTTCATTTCACCGCTTTCCAACCCCATCTGTTTCATTCTCCACATTTTCGTATCATAATATAGAAAGTAGAAACACAAAACTAAGTTAAATATAACAACAAAAATAAATCAACTCAAAATTATATTTTAAAATTATTCCACATCAACGAGACGAGGATAAATTCTACACTTGAATAAACTGACTTTATTTGCTAATTAAATGTTCGATTAGGTCTAATATTTACCGTTTGATCACTGAAGCCGTGTAAATATTTACTCATCACATGGCTGTTAATGCGGCCATCTTCCGTCTGTATATTGCACCAGGTTAGTCACCCGTTGACGATGGTGAATATGTCTGGGGTTATATTTAAGACTTGTTCATTCGCATCCTTGATTTCGCTTTTGTTCTGTTTTTATTTGTTTATTTTAATTTTTTGTAATTTCGCTTCTTTTTTCTTTTTTCTTTTTTCTTTTTTCTTTTTTTGCTCTTTTTCGCCTTCATCTTCATCATCATGTATTTCATAGGGAGCTCGTATTAAAGTAACCGTTGTTCTAGATGTCACGGAATTGCTTTGGTTTGTCATTTTTTGCCTTTTTCTGTATTTAGTTAAAGCGTTTCTTGGTTTCTGGAGTATTCTGGATAATTTGCAGTTTCTTGTGTGTAATTAATGGCTGAAACATTGACGCTAACAATTGCATCGAACAACAGACACGCCCAAGAAGTACAAGCAAACGAAGACATTTGTCCGAGGCTGAGCTTCTTTAGTAATTTGTAGGTAATATTGTATTGAGCTAATCTTGTCGTTAGTCAGATTGAGATAATTTTCTAGTTAGTCGTACTAAGGTAATTTTGTAGTTAGACGTAATGTGGTAATTTTGTAGTTAGTCGCACTAAAATAATATGGTACGTAGCTGTATTGAAGTAATTTTGTAAATATTTGTACCGAGGTAATTTTCTATTTTTTCATACAGGGGTCATTTTGTAGGTTTATAAAAAAAGAAAGAAAGAAAGAAAACAAGATGGTATTAAAAAGAAAGAAAGAAAGAAAACAAGATGGTATTAAAAAGAAAGAAAGAAAGAAAGAAAGAAAGAAAACAAGATGGTATTAAAAAGAAAAAAGAAAGAAATATGGTATATAAGAAAGAAAGAAAGAAAGAAAGAAAGAAAGAAAGAAAGAAAGAAAGAAAGAAAGAAAGATGGTATAAAAGAAAGAAGGCAAAAAGAAAGTGTCGTGGACCCGGTTAAGAAGTCCAGCAAGAAATAATACAACGACAACCAAAATAGAAAATAACGATATATATATACTAAACACAGCAAAATGCAAATACGTGGAACTCTGTTAGTAAAACGATGAACACGGGTTAGGTAGTAATACTAGAACTGGGACACGCAATAGTAGTACGGTAGCTGTCTTGGCTATCTCTGCCTATCGCTCTTCTGCTGATCTGCGTTTAGCTGATCTCCTGCGGATCTCTCTGAGCTCTTGATCTCCTCTTGTGAGGGGATGTATATGTAGTTGTAGGAATAGTTCAATCCGTTGAATGGATGACGCCGCCATGACAAAAAGAAAGAAAGAAAGAATCATAATAAAATAAATTGAAGGATTTTTTCGAATTAAGAAAGAAAATAACACAAAAAATGTGATGGCCTAATAATGATTGCCTGATTCTTGGAAAATCCTTATTTAAAATTTATTTATCTATTTATTTTTTAGCGGTTCACTACTGAGTCCAAGAGTTTGTGGAAAATGCACCTCCCGCAGTCAAAAAGCAGACTGTCTTGCGAAAGAAAATACTTTTGTGATAGTAACATATATAAAAATCATCTCTTATTTGATACCCGAGTTTGTGGAATTCTTCGCTGTTTGTCTTAGACATGAAAATCGAAGCGCTGAAGGATTTTCAGGAAATGTTGTATTCTAGAAATCCTTAAATGGGAGATAATGAGAAAGAAAGAAAGAAAGAAAGAAAGAAAGAAAGAAAGAAAGAAATATTTAAAATATGAGAGGTGTCGAAGGAAAGAAGAAATCGAATATAGACTGGGAAATAATTAATATGGCGATGAAAGAAAGAAAGAAAGAAAGAAAGAAAGAAATATTTAAAACATGGGAGGTGTCGAAGGAAAAAGGAAATCGAATATAGACTAGGAAATAATTAATAAGAAAGAAAGAAAGAAAGAAGAAAGAAAGAAGAAAAGAAGAAAAAAAGAAGAAAGAAAAGAAGAAAATATTTTTATCGAGAAAAACGTAAGCAAAAAATCGAGGTAGGCAAGAACAGCGAACGAATTGAATCGGCAGAATAAAAACTAAAATGGCCAACAAAAAGTCTCACCTGCAATGAACAATGGAGCAGCAGTAAAAAGGTGTATGTGGCATTGCAAAGAACAAAGGGAACGGCGAGACATTCTGAGCGCCTGGAATAACGAGACATCCTTCATCCGCTGACCGGAAACAAGTAGCGAAAATATTACAAATCGAGGCTACTTGCTGCAGAAAATGCGGTGGTTTGGAAACAATATTGAAGAGTCATTATTTGGTTAGAAATACCGCTTATATGATATTGAATATAATGTTTAGCATGGAAATGATGCTGATAGCGTGGAGGGACGATTCGGGTGATGCTGCGACCGAGTTGAATGAAGATGTTGTCATTAGTTCTAAGGGCCTTGATGCTAATTAGGGGAAGATGAGTAGCGAATGTTAATGGTAGAGATTATTTGATTTGGGTGGTTGAATTTAGGACATGTCAACATTTGTTGGGTTATTTCCAGTCAAATTTTGTATGTGGCACAATGTGATAATCGAAGTCACTAAGTAAAAACATGGTGGGGTAATAATTTAGGGCTGGTTTCAGCAATAATGGAAACAAAAATAAGTAAACGGAAATATCAGGAAATTACTCTGTTTTAACGATTCCTTTGATCAGGGTGGAAAAAAGATGGCCTCTTAACGCCAACGTCTTCATTTTTCGTCAGTAATATTCAACATATCAGCGCCTCTTCGTCTTAAACTTAATTTGCTTACTCCAAGAAATTGTGTAAATTGTGCGAAAGAGACATGAATGACTAGACCGAAGATTTTTCTCATAGTAGGTTGCTATTACTTTTTGTGATAGACTTGTTGACAACCAAGGCTCTAGAACCTAATCTGTCCTGTTATTTAACCCATAACTGGAGGGAAAATACAGATTAATACTTTTCCAAAGGGTATTTGCGCGTAAGTGAATACAATGAATTCAACTGGAATTCGAACTCGGCTCTCCAATTTCTCGTTCCGAGCAGGTATCCACTGCACCGCAAAGCACATCAGAAGAGAATTAGTAAACTATAAATCAGTTTACGAAGACAAAGAAAGAGCCGTAGTAGTAAAAGGAGAGATGATAATTGATGATGACACTGCTGATGATGAGTCTAGTAATGATGATAAGGAAGAGTAAGATCATGACTATGATGATGAAGAAGATTATCATGACCTCGACGATGATGATGATGATGACGCTGAAAGACAAGGATCATGACGTCGACTATGTTGATTACAGGAAAAGAAAGAAAATTATGATGATAATGATCATGACGGTGATGATAAGGAGTAAGATGATTGTCTGCCTGACAACGACACTGATGATGATGATGATTAGAATCAAAATGACGATAGAAAAATAAACAAAAGGTCAGAGGGCGGTGAGGCAAAAGGTCAAAATAAATAGAATAAAGAGAATGGCGATGTCGATGTTAAAGATGACAATGTAAATGAGTGAAATAAAAACCAGAAGAAAAATATGACGAAAAAAAAAAAAAGAGGACAATAATTGGAAATGATTTTTTTTTAAGATGATACACAAAATATTATGTTTTAAATGTTGTTATAA
Organism: Ascarosepion bandense; assembly: GCA_037127315.1. Taxonomy (NCBI): domain Eukaryota; kingdom Metazoa; phylum Mollusca; class Cephalopoda; order Sepiida; family Sepiidae; genus Ascarosepion; species Ascarosepion bandense. Next base: position 1,566,245 of record JBBBDQ010000640.1, read on the forward strand.
GAAAAAAAGAATCTTAATCTGTAAAGAACGAAGATGAGAAATTAGTACGATATTGGCACAAAAGAAGAAGACAAACTGTTGTGGACCCAGAATAGGTTTGGAAGAAAACTCGAACTCGAGAATTAGTGAAACATATATTTAACGGAAAAAAATATAAGAGTGTTGCACATCAGTCTGACTGCCAAGTATTAGACAGGGGTGACTAAACCCAGCTAAACTCCCCCGCACCCCGACAGGGATATTCTCGCGGTATCCATAATAATAGGAAGAGATCATCATAGTCCAAAAAGACTAGGTCCCATATAGATAGATAGATAGATAGATAGATAGATAGATAGATAGATAGATAGATAGATATGAAGAGTCTAGAAATAGATAGATAGATAGATAGATAGATAGATAGATAGAGTCTGAAATAGATAGATATAGATAGATAGATAGATAGATAGATAGATAGATAGATAGATAGATAGATATGAAGAGTCTGAAATAAATAGATAGATAGATAGATAGATAGATAGAATAGTATGAAAGTCTGATAGATAGATAGATAGATAGATAGATAGATAGATAGATAGATAGATAGATATGAAGAGTCTGAAATAGATAGATATGAAGTGTCTGAAATGATAGATAGATAGATAGATAGATAGATAGATAGATAGATAGATAGATAGATAGATAGATAGATAGATATGAAGAGTCTGAAATAGATAGATATGAAGAGTCTGAAATAGATGATAGATAGATAGATAGATAGATAGATAGATAGATAGATAGATAGATAGATAGATATTGTTGTGGATCCAGAATAGGTTTGGAAGAAAACTCGAACTCGGGAATTAGTGAGACATATATATTAAACGGATAACAAATACAAGAGTGTTACACGTCAGTTTGACTGCTAAGTATTAGAAGAGGGTGACTCAACCCAACTCAACTCCACCTCGAGATGCCTATTCTCCCGGTAGTCATAATAATAGGAAGAGTTCATTATAGTCCAAAAGGGGTAGGTCCCTTAACACAAAGAAAGCAAAAGAGAAATATAAAGTGGAATTGGAGTAAAAGAAGAAGATGAATTTCTCATCGTTCTTTTCCGTCACCTTCCTCGACTTTTTCTCTTAAAGTAGAGGAAGATGGAGGAGAAGAATAAAGAAGAGGAAGAGGAATATAACAAGGAAAAGAAATAAAAAAAGAAGTGAAAAAGAACTAGAAGATAAAAAACAATAGGAGGGGAAGGCGGAGGAGAAAGATGAACAGGAAAAGAAAAAAAGCATAAAAAGAAGAAAGAAGATAAGGAAATAGAAGAGGAAAAGTAGAGGTAAGAGGAAGATGAGAAATAAAAAGTAGGAGACGGTTATATCAATAAGAAGAAAGAGAAGACAAAAAAGTAGGAGGGAAAGATAAAAAAGGAAACGTAGACGAAGAGAATTAGAACGCGAAGTAGAAATAAGAAAAAAGAAAAGCGGGGAAAATATTAGAAAGCGAAGGAAAATGAAGAAAAAGAAAAGAAACGAAATAGAACAAGTAGACAAAGAAGAAATAAGAAAAAGAACTAGAAAATAAAGAATGAAATGGAGTAGGTGAAGGAGAAAGAAGAACAGGGAGAAGATTAAAGCAACAACAAGAAGGGAAAAAAGTAGAAGGGTGAAAGAGAAAAGAAAGAAGTAGAAAAATTTTAGAAGAAGAAAAAGAAGAAGAAGAAGAAGAAACATGTAAAGAAAAAAGTAGGAGGGGAAAGAGAAAAGAAAGAAATAGAAAAAGATTAGAAGAAGAAGAAGAAACATGTAAAAAGAAAAGTAGGAGAGTGAAAGAGAAAAGAAAGAAGTAGAAAAACATTAGAAGAAGATGAAGAAACTTTTAAAGAAAAAAGTAGGAGGGGGAAAGAGTAAGGAAATAAATAGAAAAAGGTTAGAAGAAGAAGAAGAAACATGTAAAAAGAAAAGTAGGAGAGTGAAAGAGAAAAGAAAGAAGTAGAAAAACATTAGAAGAAGATTAAGAAACTTTTAAAGAAAAAAGTAGGAGGGGGAAAGAGTAAAGAAATAAATAGAAAAAGGTTAGAAGAAGAAGAAGAAGAAGAAGAAGAAGAAGAAGAAGAAGAAGAAGAAACATGTAAAGAAAAAAGTAGGAGAGTGAAAGAGAAAAGAAAAAAGTAGAAAAGGATTAGAAGAAGAAGAAGAAGAAACAACAAGCAACATCTAGAGAAAAAAGTAGGAGGAAGGGGCGGAGAAGAAGATCATAAGATAAAGAAGATTAGAACAAGGAGAAAACGAAGAAGAAAAATAAGAAAAACACAAGAGAAAAAAAGGAGGAGAAATAAGAAAACCTACAAGAAAAGCGAATAAAAATCATTAGCGAACATACGAGCCCAAAATGCCAATTACAGGTTGGGGATACTAAAATCAAGAAAGTACAAAAATTTAAGTACTTGGGAAATATTCTAACAGAAGACAGAAAGTGCGACACAAAGATCCGAAGGCGAATTGGCACGACAAAGGACGCTGAGTAGAAAATTAAAAAAACAGGAACATTTCGGTAGAAACAAAGAAGTGAGTACTGGATTGCGATGTGATATCAGTGAATGCTGAACAAGATCACCAAAGATTAAGGAAAAACTTTAAGCAACTAAAATGTGGTTCTACAGAAGGATGCTGTGAATATCATGGATCGAGCATGTGAGCAATGATGAGGTTTAAAACAAATGGAAATGAAAAGGAAATTAATACTGTGCATCAGGAAAAGATAGCTGAAGTTCTTGGGACATGTGATGAAGAAGGAAGGCTTGGAGAATCTGAAAAAGGTAGATGAGAATGAAGAAGAAGATGAGCATTTGAAGAAGAAAATCAAGAAGAAATCAAAAGAGAGAATTAAAAGAGAAAAAGTAGGAGGAGGAGGGGGTGAAGGAAAAAAGAAAAGGGAAAGGATTAAAACAGGAACAAAAATAGTGAAATAAACGAAGTATATAAGAGAAAAAAGTAAAAAAAAAATGCTTTCTTCCTTATACTTCTTCATCTTCATTTGACAGGGAAGTCGTAGAAAGAAAGAAGGAGGAAATAATTAGAACAAAAGGAAGAAAAAGAAATAAGAAACAAAAGAAGTAGAAATGAAAAAAGAAGGAAGATGGGACGCCTGGCAGAGAACAAGAGAAAAATCATCAGAAAAAGAATAAACAGAACAACAAAAATTTTGAAAAAGGACAAAGAAAAAAGAAGAAATGGTAGAAAGAAAGAGCGTAGGAGATAGAAGAGGAAAGATTTAAAGGTAGAAGAAAAAAATAACATGAATTTAGAAAAAAAAATGAATAAGAAGGAAAAAAGAAAGTAAAGTTGGATCGGGAGAAAAAAGAAAAAAAGAGCAAAAAGAAAACTATCAACAAATAGTTAGAAAACAGAAATTAACGGGAAAAAGTATGAAGAGATGGTACAGGAGTAAGAGTAAAAAGAAAAAGTTTGAACAAGAAAAAGAAATAAGACAACAGAAATTATAGGGAAGAAAGTAGGAAGAGATGGAGCTGAATATAAAATACTAGCAGTATAGCCTGCCGTTGCTCGGGTGTAATGAAAGCTTTAAAACTAATCCATGGTCCTGGAGCTCAGACTCTTTGGACGTTGGCACGAAAGACTAAAAAGCAATAGTTGTTTCCAGTTAAAGCAAAACCGTAGACTGAAAGAAAAATGAATGGTTGCAAGTCAAATTTTGATTTCCTGCTATCGATATCAAATAAGTTTTTTCGTCGTAACTGAATTTTGAAGGCTAAATAAGTCCTCTGAGTTAATGGTATCATGGCTGAGACTAAGAACTACAATTATACCTATTTAGAGCCAAACCCGAAGCATAAACTAAAATAAAAGGGCTGAAAAAAATAATCGAAAAAATCGGGTTATAGGCAGATAAACAGACACACATAAAAACATCTTGCAATTTATATATATATTATCGATTTTCTGCACAATTGTAAGAACTGCAACCTTGAAACTTCTGAATCTCATTTCTTATGTCTTTGTCTATGAGTGTATCAAATTTGATTAAAATCGGACCACTCCTTTTATAACCCGGTTTTTTCGATTATCGATTTTCGATATTTATCGGGGATACCTCGACACAAAACCTAGCTAAGAACACTTGCAGACGTTTATAGTACAACTGTGTACATTTTTAAGGAAATCGGTCCAGCCGTTTTGGAGTCTCTAGGTAACGGACACACACACACACACACACACAAAGTTCCATTTATAAATGAGTTTAGATTTAAATGAGAAAAGGGATTTCAACAAGAAAAAGAGCAACAAGTAACAAATGACGCATAAGGAAGATGAAGATGAAAAATATTAAAACAAGTAGAAAAAGATCTACAAGTAATCAAAAGAAAAACCTAGGAGGGCAAAAGTAAGAAGAGAGGGTACAGAAGAAAGAAGAGAAAAAGTAAGAAAAAGTAAGAAGAGAGGGAAAGAAGAAGAAAGAAGAGAAAAAGTAAGAAAAGTAAGAAGAGAGGGTACAGAAGAAAGAAGAGAAAAAGTAAGAAGAGAGGGTACAGAAGAAAGAAGAGAAAAAGTAAGAAGAGAGGGTACAGGAGAAGAAAGAAGAGAAAAAAGTAAGAAGAGAGGGTATAGAAGAAAGAAGAGAAAAGTAAGAAGAGAGGGCACAGAAGAAAGAAGAGAAAAAGTAAGAAGAGAGGAGAAAGAGAAGAAAGAAGAGAAAAAGTAAGAAAAAGTAAGAAGAGAGGTACAGAAGAAAGAAGAGAAAAGTAAGAAAAAAGTAAGAAGAGAGGGCACAGAAGAAAGAAGAGAAAAAGTAAAAAGAGAGGGTACAGAAGAAAGAAGAGAAAAAGTAAGAAGAGAGGGTGTACAGAAGAAAGAAGAGAAAAAGAAGAAGAGAGGGTACAGAAGAAAGAAGAGAAAAAAGTAAGAAAAAGTAAGAAGAGAGGGTACAGAAGAAAGAAGAGAAAAAGTAAAAAGAGAGGGTACAGAAGAAAGAAGAGAAAGTAAGAAGAGAGGGTACAGAAGAAAGAAGAGAAAAAGTAAGAAGAGAGGTACAGAAGAAAGAAGAGAAAAAGTAAGAAGAGAGGGTACAGAAGAAAGAAGAGAAAAAGTAAGAAGAGAGGTACAGAAGAAAGAAGAGAAAAAGTAAGAAGAGAGGGTACAGAAGAAAGAAGAGAAAAAGTAAGAAGAGAGGTACAGAAGAAAGAAGAGAAAAAGTAAGAAGAGAGGGAAGGAAGAAAGAAGAGAAAAAGCAAGAAGAGAGGGCAGAAGAAAGAAGAGAAAGTAAGAAGAGGGCACAGAAGAAAGAAGAGAAAAAGAAGAAGAGGGCAAGGAAGAAAGAAGAGAAAAAGTAAGAAGAGAGGGTACAGAAGAAAGAAGAGAAAAGTAAGAAGAGAGGTACAGAAGAAAGAAGAGAAAAAGTAAGAAGAGAGGGTACAGAAGAAAGAAGAGAAAAAGTAAGAAGAGAGGGCACAGAAGAAAGAAGAGAAAAAGTAAGAAAAAGTAAGAAGAGAGGGTACAGAAGAAAGAAGAGAAAAAGAAGAAAAAGTAAGAAGAGAGGGTACAGAAGAAAGAAGAGAAAAAGTAAGAAGAGAGGGTACAGAAGAAAGAAGAGAAAAAGTAAGAAGAGAGGGTACAGAAGAAAGAAGAGAAAAGTAAGAAGAGAGGGTACAGAAGAAAGAAGAGAAAAAGTAAGAAGAGAGGGTACAGAAGAAAGAAGAGAAAGTAAGAAGAGAGGCACAGAAGAAAGAAGAGAAAAGTAAGAAGAGAGGGTACAGAAGAAAGAAGAGAAAAAGAAGAAGAGAGGAAGAAGAAAAAGAAGAGAAAAAGTAAGAAGAGAGGGTACAGAAGAAAGAAGAGAAAAGTAAGAAGAGAGGGAAGAAGAAAGAAGAGAAAAAGTAAGAAGAGAGGGCAGAAGAAAGAAGAGAAAAAGTAAGAAGAGAGGGTACAGAAGCAGAAGAGAAAAAGTAAGAAGAGAGGGTACAGAAGAAAGAAGAGAAAAGTAAGAAGAGAGGTACAGAAGAAAGAAGAGAAAAAGTAAGAAGAGAGGGCACAGAAGAAAGAAGAGAAAAAGTAAGAAGAGAGGGTACAGAAGAAAGAAGAGAAAAAGTAAGAAGAGAGGTACAGAAGAAAGAAGAGAAAGTAAGAAGAGAGGGTACAGAAGAAAGAAGAGAAAAGAAAGAAAAAGTAAGAAGAGGGAGAAAAGAAGAAAGAAGAGAAAAAGTAAGAAAAAAGTAAGAAGAGAGGGTACAGAAGAAAGAAGAGAAAAGGAAGAAGAGGAAGGAGAAGAAAGAAGAGAAAAAGTAAGAAGAGAGGTACAGAAGAAAGAAGAGAAAAAGAAGAAGAGAGGGTACAGAAGAAAGAAGAGAAAAAGTGGTGAAGAAGAGGGTACAGAAGAAAGAAGAGAAAAAGTAAGAAGAGAGGGCACAGAAGAAAGAAGAGAAAAAGTAAGAAGAAAGAGGGTACAGAAGAAAGAAGAGAAAAAGTAAGAAGAGAGGGTACAGAAGAAAGAAGAGAAAAAGTAAGAAGAGAGGGTACAGAAGAAAGAAGAGAAAAAGTAAGAAGAGAGGGTACAGAAGAAAGAAGAGAAAAAGTAAGAAAAAGTAAGAAGAGAGGGTACAGAAGAAAGAAGAGAAAAAGATGTTGAAGATGAAGATAATAAACATGATGTAATTAGGTAGTAACAGAGCTTGCAAGAGTAAGAAGAAAAAAGAAAGAGAAGCAAAAGAACAAGAATACATTTAAAAAAATGAGGACAAAATGTTGGAGGAAGCGACGATTTTGAGTTTTTTCAATTTTCCTTAATGGCATATCAACCCCTGTGGGTTATTTAATGCCAAAAAGGTAGGGTTTTAAGGTATTTTTAATTTAATGTTCGATTATAGTAAGAAAATAATTTAGTCAGATTTTGATGAAAAATTTATTTTTTTAATTTTTTTTATTTTAGAAAACTAAAGATTTCTTTTAGTTTTGTATTCAAAAATGTATTGCTGGTAATAATTTGTTTTCTTCAAAAATGTGTTATGGTAATATTTTTTCCTTCTAAAAAGTATTGTTGGTAATATTTTTCTTTCAAAAATGTATATATTTCTATAAAAGTCTATTTTTATACTTTCATAGTGTTTTGACCGCAGTTTGGTGGGGGTTAACTATTTGCCCATAGCTGGGACCCTAACAGGTGCTACCACTCCGGGTCAGGGTGAACTTGGGAACAACAGCATTTAAGAGATGGTTCTATGCTCCTCACGACCTTCCAATCAGAGGCCTTGCTGCCGGATGCAGTTTACCGTCATACCCAGGACCAAAGTAGCGACGATGTAGAAAGAAAAAAATATTATTGTAATTAGGAGAAGAACAAGAAAAAATAAGAAAATTCTCGAAGTGAAATGTTGGAGGAGGTGGTAGAGGAGGAACTGGAACAGGGTTAAAACAAGAAGAACAAAACATATGTAAAATTCTACAAGAGAAAAATTTTTTGAAAAAGGCGGTGAGGTTAGAGAAAAACATGAAGAATTGGATTAAAAAGAAATAAGAAAACATATAGAAGAGAAAAAGGTTGGTGGAGGCGGCGGACGAGAAAGAAGAAGAGGAAGATAATTAGAAGAAGATGAAGAAGAACAAGAAATATGAAAAATCTAGAAGAAAAATATTGGAGGGGGAGGTGATGAAAGAGAAAAAAGCTATTAGTTTAGAATAAGAAGAATATCAAGAAGAAAAGCAAAAAATAGAAAAGAGATAAGTTGGAGAAGGTGGAGGAGGAAAAACAAAAACAGGAAGATGATTAGAACAAGAAGAAGAAAGAAAAAAACAAAAAGACGAGAAAAATGTCCGAGGAAACAGCGGTAGTCAAATGAGGAAGAATGTCATAAGAACATTTTAGCCAGTTAAATGTCATACGTGATACACGATTGAGCGATCATGTCTCGAAAGGGGACATGACTGACTGGACAGAATATTTTTCCACAGTAGATTTTCATTACTTACTGTGGCAGACTCCCTACCAACCAAGAATACAGAACCCTGTTCTGTTATTTGACCCATAACTGGAGGAAAGAAACGGATTATTACCTTTCCCAAGGGTATTTGTGCGTAAGTGAATGTAAGGAATTCAACTAGAATTCGAACCCGGCTCTCAGACTTCTAATCTGGAGTCGATAGCTACTATACCACAACGTACATTCGAATAAGGATAAAAGAAAATAAGAAATAAGAAAAAAATTAAGATTAAAATGTTGGAGAAAACGGCAGAGTAGATTGAAAATGAGGAACAAGAAGAAATAAGAAAAAAGCTAGATGATTAATATGCTGGAGGAGGAGGAGGAAGAGGAGGAGGAGGAGAAAGGGAAAGAAAAAGATGAAGTTGATTAGAAGAAGAAGAATATTTGAGAACGTGACGGAGGAGAAAGAAGACGAAGAAAATTAGATCAAGAAGAATATCAAGGAAATATAAGAAAAAAATCAGAGGAGAAATATGTTGGAAGAAGAAGAAGAAGAAGAAGAAGAAGAAGACAAGGAAAAGGATTGGAATGAAAAGAAAAGGACATGAACAAATAAATAAAAGAACATCTATTGAACAGGTGAAGAGGCTCATCCCTTGTTACCTGTTTATCATGCGGTTTCCCGTTTTCTCTTTTCCAATCTTTTCACTCTTTTCTTCTTTTTAATTTTTTTTTTTCAATTGGAGTAGATAGACTAAACTATCGCCCGGTTCACACTCTACCCTCGTCTATTGAACAGGTGTAGAGTCTCATCTCTTCTTTCCTGTTTAGGATGTGGTTTCCGGCTTTCTCTTTTCCAATCTTTTCACTCTTTTCTTTTTTTCACTCTTTTCTTTTTTTATTTATTTTCAATTGGAGTAGATAGACTAAACTATCGCCCGGTTCACACTCCACCTACATCTATTGAACAGGTGAAGAGGCTCATCCCTTGTTTCCTGTTTAGGATGCGGTTCCCGGTTTTCTCTTTTCCATTTTTTCACTCATTTCTTTTTTTATTCTTTTTTTTTTTTCAATTGGAGTAGATAGACTAAACTATCGCCCGGTTCACACTCCACCTACATCTAGTGAACAGGTGAAGAGGCTCATCCCTTGTTTCCTGTTTAGGATTTCTCTTTTCCATTCTTTTTACCCTTACGTACCCACTGCGCATCAGTGGCGTTATCGCCTTGCTTAGGGTGAAAAAAAAGAAGAGAAAAATATTGGAGAAGGGGGCAATGGATAAAGAAGAAAAGGATTAGAGCAAGAGGAAGAACAATAATAAATAAGAAAAAAAAGGAAAACACGAGAAGAGAAATATAATGGAGGAGGCAGTAGAGAAGAAGTAGAGGAAGTAGAGAAGAAAGAAAAAAATGATTAGAACAAGAAAAAACTAGTAAAATACAATTCTTCTTCTTTTTCGTTTATGTGCCCTGTCCCTTCAGGATGTAGGCGATCATGCTTTCCACATCTCTCTATCCCTGGTGACTCTTAGCACACTTTCTACTGTTACACCACGCAACCCTCGTTCCGTCATCTACCTGATCAGGTCCTTCAAATATGTTATCCGCTGCTTCCCCCTGTCTCTTTTTTCTTCTATCTGGCCTGTTAGTATCAGGTTCTCCAAGCCCTCCTTCCTCATTGCATGTCCCAGGAACTTTGTCTCTTCATGATGCCCGTTATTAGTTTCCTTTTCGTTTCCATCCATTCCAAAACCTCATCATTGCTCACATGCACGATCCATGATATTCGCATCATCCTCCTGCTTCAAATTTTTCCTTCATCTTTGATGATGATGTCCAACATTCACTGCCATATTGAAGGACTGACATCACATAGCAATCCAGCACACTCTTCTTTGTTTCTAGCGAAATTTTCCTGTTTCTTAATACTTTACTCAGCTTCTGGAATGCTTCCTTTGCCATGCTAATTTCCCCTCGGATCTCTGTGTTGGGAGGCGGCGGCGGAAGAAAAAAAGTTGAAGAGGATTTGAATAAGAAGAACAAGCAGAAATTTTTAAAAAAACTTGAGGCAGGTAATTTTGTAGGTGTTGGCGAAGCTGAAGTAAGAAGTGGATATACATTTGAACAAGAAAAAATAAGAAACAGAATTAGAGGAGAAACATTTTTGATGAGGCGGTGGTGGAGAAACAAGGAGATGAAGATTTTTAGAACAAGAAACAGAAAAACAAGAAAAGAAAAATTAAGAAGACGCGACGAAAGAAAAATAAAAATAGTAAGAGTATTTCTCCAAGAACAAAAAAAAAGCACTAGATGTAAAAACAGTTGGACGTGGCGGCGGAGAAGAAGAAGAAGAAGAAGAAGAAGAAGAAGAAGAAGAAGAAGAAGAAGAAGAAGAAGAACAACAACAACAACAACAACAACAACAATAAACAGAAAAACAGAAATCTAAAATCTAATCTAAACTTATTTATAAATGGAACTTTGTCTGTGTGTGTGTGTGTGTGTGTTAACTATAGACCCCGAAACGGCTAAACCGATATTTTTGAAAATTTACACAGTTGTACTATATGCGTCTGCGAGTGTTCTTAGCTAGGTTTTGTGTCGAGATACCCACGATAAATATCGAAAATCGATAATCGAAAAATCGAGTTATAGAAGGAGTGACTCGATTTTAATCAAATTTAATACACTCATAGACAAAGACATAAGAAACGATATTCAGAAATTTTAAGGTTGCAGTTCTTACAATAGTGCAGAAAATTTGATATCGATACCAGGAAATCAAAATTTGACTTAAATCCATTCATTTTTCTTTCAGTCTACGGTTTCACTTTAACTGAAAACAACTATTGCTTTTTGGTTTTTCGTGCCAACGTGCAAACAATCTGAGCTCCAGGACCATGGATTAGTTTTAAAGCTTTCATTACACCCGAGCAACGCCGGGCTATACTGCTAGTATAAGATATAAGACAAGGCGGTGGATGAGTAATTATATAAGGAATCGGATTAGAACAAGAGGAAATACGAAAAAGAATTCGAAGAGAAAGTAGCTGGAGGAGGCGGCGGAGGAGGAGAAAGATGACGGAGAGGGTTAGTGTAAGTAGAACAATGAAAAGACGAAAAGGAAGAGATTAAGAAGTACTAGAAAAGAGGGAAGTATGTTTAGGAGGAAAAGTAAAATCGAAGCAGCAGAAATAGTTATAAACTTTAATGGCTTTAAAAAGAAATGAAGACTGTGAGGGTCACACGATATTGCACAGGGGAAAAGTATGTCGGCACATCGTTGCTAACAACATAGCAATGAAGAAAAAAAATTGGAAGAAAAATTAAATTAAACAAAAAGATGGAAAATACAACGAATTCAACGTACAGACAATTTCTGAATTGCGTCGAAATGTTTCGTATAAGATTAGCGTTTTTGGTAAAAGTTTATTACTTTTCACTCATCATTTTTTGTGAACTTTCTCTTTAGGCTTCAGTAATGACAACGAAATATTTATTGTGCTCAGAGAATCGTTTTTCTTATACATTAATAAGAGGGTATATGTTATGGAAAATCCCAAAGATTAACGAAATGGTTTTTAACAACCGACATATTTAAATTATTTGTTTGAACATTATTTTTAATCGATTTTCATATTTGAGTAGATATTCTGTTTTTAATCAAACAGTATATTTGTATATTTATTTTTACCGGTCTGATTATTTACTATATTTTTTTTATTACGCAAATGTGTGTCATTCGGCAGAATTCAAGTGTTCTAAAACGCACTAGATCAATTGATGGCTTCTCCTATGTTGATAGGTGTCGCAGGTTCGAATCCTGCTGAATGACACACATGACTTTACTGTGGAAAAAGATAATAGAGAAAAGGGATTTGGGAAGTCAGAAAACGGTGATGGATGCTGCATTTGAATTTTGGGGAATCGTAAGTGTCAAGCAAGACACGAAAGGGAGTTCTACGGGGGAGAAAACCAGCAGTTGTGTATCTTGGGCAAAATATCCTGACGAAGCCCAGCCCTTTTCCTGGTTATCTTGAAATCAAAATTTTACTTCTTCTATACTGATTTTCCAAAAGGGTTATAAGGACCAGTCTGCCTTGGGGGAGAAATAAAGGGTCGATTCTTTTCGAAATTTGCACTAAGTGAATGTAACAATACTGGATGTGCGTTGCGGTGCAGTAGATATTGGCTCAGAACGAAAAATCGGGGAGCCGACTTCGAATTATTGTTATTCCTTGCATTCACTTACGCGCAAATAGCACTGGAAAAGGTATTAATCCATCTCTTCCCTCCAGTTATGGGTTAAATAACAAAACATATTAGGTTCTAATGCCTTGGCTGGCAACCAGTCTACCACAAAAAGTAATGGCAACCTACTTCGGGATTATCTTCTACCCAGTCAGTTATGTCTCTTTTGAGACATGATCACCCAAGGCTTCTACAGGTCATAAAGGGGGGGATCAGTTTTCTATTATTATGAAGTAATAGACTGATCCCCCACTAATTGCTGCTTAATAATATAATACATCTCTTCCACCTCTAGCTATGAGTCAAATACCAGGACAGATTAGGTTCTATAGTGTTGGCTGGCAATCACCCTAGAAAGTAATGGCAACCTACTGCGGTAAAACCTTCTGCCCAGTCAGTTATGTCTCGTTTGAGACATGATCGCCCAAGCGTGTTTCACGTACGGCACTTAACTGACTGACTGACATAAAATAGTTAGAATCATGATTGAGGCTGCTACTGGTCATAAAGTGGGGGATCAATTTTCTATTGTTATAAAGTAATAAACTGATCCCCCACTAATTACTACGTAATAATATAATACATCTTTTCTCCCTCTAGCTATGAGTCAAATAACAGAACAAATCGGGTTCTATAGCCTTGGGCGGCAACCAGTCTACTGCAGAAAGTAATGGCAACCTACTGCGGGATAATTTTCTGCCCAGTCAGTTATGTCTCTTTTGAGACATGATCTCCCAAGCGTGTATCACGTACGGCACTTAACTGACTGAATGTAATAAATTCGACTGGAATTCGAACTCGGATTTCACCCTCCGAGCTGATATTCATAACACCCCACATGCATGCGAAACTTTATTTATTTAAGCTTTGGAAATAATATGCATTCAGATACTCAGAAAACCAATGAGAATCTGTTAGCATATTATTCAATTTCGTTATTTTGGGCTCGTTGTATTCTCCATGTCTTACATGGAAATGCGTTTATTTTCTCTAGCAGCAGAATCAGTGGAACTGATAGATAATAGGCATAAGCGTAATGATTTGCGTCGTGATACATGTCATCAACCTTAGGGCAATAATGACTGTTTTAAAAGACATTTTGTAATGTTTGTGTTATTATTTGCGTTAAGGGCGATTTTACTGTCTTTGTTAACACCGTAATAGCATCAACAACAGCTGGTATATCGGATGGGCTGTCTACAGTAATAATGGCAATAGTGTCGTAATGCTGTGGTAATTTTAGGGGAAGATGGTAATCAGGACACTGAAATATGACCTTACTCCGGAGAAAAGCTGAAAATAAAACTGTTACGATAGTATTCTTTGTAATGATGACTATTCATTAAGATATTTATTATTTTCGGAATTAGTTGTATTCGGTACAGATGGTCTTACCAGAAGAATGTTGGCTGTCAACACGCGAGTGATATGTGTAGCAATAGCATTATTTTTACACAGATTACTCAGAAGTTTTGGTTTCTCCACTGAAAATTAAATTAGATTAGCAATGATTTTTAGAACGAGATATTTTTAACTGTATTTCTATTATCACTTGACCTTTGTTGTTCCTAAATTGTTTTTAATATTACCTTAAGTTATTAATAAACACGTATCTATCTATCTATCTAGCTAGCTAGCTAGTTAGCTCTCTCTCTCTCTCTCTCTCTCTCTCTCTCTCTCTCTCTCTCTCCACATAAAATTCTTGGTGAAACTTAAGGCGCATATTCTCTGTCGGAAACAGCATACAGAGATTGGTTTAGACAATTCAAAAATAATTATTTTGATGCTGAAGATAAAGAACACTTTGGCGCACGGAAAAAGTTTGAAAACAAAGAATTGGAGGCAATTCAACCAAAGCCATGACGGGAGATTGCTATCGACTACTGTTGACCATGTCCACCATAGTTTATGAATATAGAATACAGTGCAGTATGTAATCTGTTCAATGAAACAACGTCAAAGATTAACACTCACGAGTCAGACACTCTACTGAATCGGACTATATCGCCAATGCTCGGGAAAATACGGTCGCCTTTTATACACGTTGCATTGAATATTTTAAGCCTTCTGATTGGTTAACTCTTCTATTATTGAACTATAAAATGAGTCAGCTCATGACTGGCTCACTAGTATACAGAGGTACCGAAAAATTTTTTAACAACTACAACTGATGCGTTTCAGCGGAGCATTTAAGTAAAAACGGCTGCTATACGAGCACAGACAAGAGAAAGTGATTTTGCAAAATGAAATTCTACTCTATCAGATTTTTTCTCACACTTCCCGCTTGTGGAAGTTCCTTTCGTTTACTTGCTTCCACGATATCTACAATCTCCAGAAGTTTAAATGTAAAGTCAGTAGTTATCTCCTATCCCAGTAACCTGCATTCTCTCTCTATGATCCTTTCTCCGTCCACTTCACTCTCATCAGTATTCTCATCCTTCTCTTACCCAATTCCTGACACCCACTTTAACCTGTCAATCTTTCTCATAACGTTCCTCCTATGTAATATGTAACTCCCTACAAAATAGTGGCAGTAAAATGCCTTGCTTGTGGCGATATGATTTTAATATATATTTTTTTACTATCTCATATATATATATATATATATATATATATATATATATATATATATATAAGTGAGATAGTAAAAATTATACTCGTGTCGAAAAACCTTCCTCGAAAACTATCGAAAGAAAGGGAAAAAAGTTTTTTAAAAATGAAAGAGCTTTGTACATCAACGTCAGTCAAAAGAGTTCAGACAGAGATCAGCACGAAGCCCAAAGAAAAAACCCCGATACGAGTAATCAACTAACAAAAAGCGTTCATACAGAGGTAGAGCGAAATAAATAAATAAATCCCCTAATTAGCCAGACGGACCTAGGTGAAACTAGGTAGGTCTGTCTGGCTCATTAGGTGATTTATATATATATATATATATATATTATAAAGGAAAAAACGAGCAAAATTTGAAATTTATCTCAATGTAACATGTTTCATTCTTATTAAAGCTTCTTCAGAGAGACCGAGAGAAAAATTAAAAAAAAACAAACAAGGAGACAGTATACTGGAATGTTGTGATTTGGCGTTAGTTCTTATGTGCCCGTGAATTAAAGTAGTTTTAAAAATATGCTCGTGGAATATTTTGGATGTTAATGTGCATAATAGTGTATGTGTATATTTGTGTAGAAAAGCTTGTTTGTTTATGTTGTGGAATCTCCCATTTGTATAGGGTAATAGACTCGACTGAGTATACATATACTCCTGCCATAGACAGAACAGGAGTTGGGCAGTTGCGAGTATTCGTAGAGATCCGTAGCAGTTATCGGAGAGTACTGGAACTGATACGTAAGTTACCGAGAGATACCGAAGTTACCCAGAGACTACCGCATCAGAAGTCAGGCTAGCTCTAAGCTCCACTCAGCTAGAATAATATACACGGATATACTATAGACTTCACTTCAAGACTTTTATATATTTATTTCTTACTAATAGTAGTCCTGGATATACTAACCTGCGTTTAAGTTTCTATATTACGTTCAATATAACGTACTTTTCTATCTCTTTATCTGACCTGTGAGTATCAGATTCTCCAAGCCCCCGTCCTCATTACATGTCCCAGGAACTTCAGATGTCTTTTCCTGATGTTAAGTATTAGCTTTCTTTTCGTTTCCATACTCTCCAAAACCTCATATGTTCGGTCCATGGTATCCGTAGCATCCTTTTGTAGAACCACATTCGATTGCTACAACATTTTCCTTCATTTTTTATGAAATTGTCCAGCATTCACTGACATATTGAAGAACAGACATCACATAGCAATCTATAACCCACTTCTTTGTGCCTAACAAAATTTTCCTGTCTCTTAATACTCTACTCAGCTTCTAGAATGCTTCCTTGGCCATGTCAATTCGCCTTCGAATCTCTGTGTCACACTTTCTGTAAATGTAGCGATAACAGGCGTTTCTACATAAACACACGCATATACTATCACACACTTTACTATCTAAAATATTCCTCACACATATATTTAAAAAATTATCGATTGTCTGCAGTCCCAGTTGTATGTGCGTTGTGGTGCAGTATTTAAAAATATATATGTGCAGTGGATATCGGCTCAGAACGGGAATTTGAAGAGCCGAGTTCAATTTCCAGTTAAACTCGTTGCATTCACTTACGCACAAATACCATTGGGAAAGGTGTCAACTGTCGCTTCTCTCTCCATCTATGGGATAAATAGCAGGAAAGATTGGGCTTCATATCGCTGGTTGGCAACCAGTCCACCTCATAAAGTAATGGCAAACTACTACGAGAAAATCTTCTGCCCAATCAGTCATGTTCCTTTCGAGACATGATCGCTCAAAGCGTGTATCACGTATGGCACTCAACTGACTGATAGTACCACCAAGAAGGATGCTCCATATATAAAACTTTTTAGTAATGGCTTCTACTTTGTAGAACAAACTCCCACATGGATGCTTCCTCAAACACTACAATCTTATCATCTTCAAGTGTAGGGTCAATGGTTATTTATGCATCATATATTCATAATATTCACTTCATACTTTTCCTCTTTCGTCCATACTGCACAACATATTAGGGATCGCATTTGGTGAACATTTCTTCGTTAGGTGCCATCCGTGCTGCACGCTTCACATGCATGACGTACGTCAGGGCGATTATGTTTCTTAACGATTCATGTTTGACTTGGAAGAAGTTTTACTTTATGCTATCGATTGGTTGCCAACCAAGGTTATAGAGTGCAATCTATTCCACATTTTGACTTATAGTTTGGCAACGGAGAGATGAACTCATATCTTTCTCAAGGGTATTTGCGAGTAAGTGAATGAAGTGTTTTCGACCGGAATTCAAACTCCAATTTTCTACTTTTTAGCAGTCAGTCAGTTAAGTACCACAGGTGATCATGTCCTTTTCCAGACAGGATTGACTGGCCAAAAGATTTTGCTGCAGTAGGTTGCTCTTACTTTCTGTGGTGGACTGTTTGCCGACCAAGGCTATAAAATCTAATCTGTTCTACTATTTATCCTATAGCTGGGGGAGAATAGACGGATTAATAGATTTCTCAATGGTATTTGCCCGAATGCGAATGCAACGAATTCGACTTGAATTCGAACTCGGCTCTCCAATTTCTTGTTCCGAGCCGATATCCACAACACACATCTACTTCTTATACCGAGTTGTTGCCACACTAACAGCAGGGTGAAAATTAGGTGAAAAAAATGAAAATAACTTAAATTCAAAATGTGCTTTCTCATACCACAACAAAGTAATGCATTCGTTTGATTGCTAAAAAAAAAAAAACATTATGAGAGTTAAGGTCATGAACACATGAAAATAATAGATTGGGTACAGAAAGAATAAAAATTTAGGGGAAAATTGTAAAGAAAGAGACGGGAATTAGAGGAAGACTCAAAAGTTATTGGTATTAAAGAGATACTAAAACAAAAAGTACCTGACTGATATTTAGAATTTATGAAATTGGGAAGTGTGTAAAAACGAACAAAGAACTTTTGGAAGAAAATTAAAATGTCAGCTAACAGGTGCTTTTTGTTTTCTTTATTTTAATTTTTAATAAACAGTGAAGAGCTAAGTCCTTCAAAGAGAGTCTCGGATGCAACCTTCGAAGTTTCCGGTCCTCACAACATCGTCTCGTTACGAACCAAGCCCCATGCCGTAGGGAGCGGACACCACTCGTGTCAGTCTTTTCGGAACAGAGAAATGAATAAAAGACTTCACGTTTCCATCTCTTTCTTTTTCTCAATGTACTTATTTCATTCTAAGCAAGGCAATAAAGCCAATAAGACGCAGCTGGTTACTGAGTATAAAATAGGTACCGTCACTTTTTTGCGGGAAAACAGCATAGCGTAATAAAGAAGGCCACAAACTTAACGAAAATAAAGTTTTATCGTCAATATGTTCGTGTTATAATTAAGTTGAAAGACCAAAGTATTTTTTAATTATTTTTAAAAATTTTTTAATCCTTTCTAACACGTTTGAAATTTTGGTTAAAATCTTGTTTTCTTTACGTCATCGCGGATGGCTAACTTTTCACATTGATTCTTTCTGCGTTTTTTTCCGTCGAAGACACATTGATTTGGAAATTCTTGTAAAAATCAAATACTTGTCAGATTTTAATGAAATTTTCAGGACTTATTTACATATGAATGAAACTATTCTTGAAATGTTTTTTAAGACATTTTTTAAATATGTTACCCACCCCACCAGCACTTACTTAATTTCATGAAATTTCGCACAGAACCTTCCTGTTCCCTGAATTTTTTTTTTAACTTCGAAGGTTCCATCTGAGACTCTCTTTGAAGGATTTAACTCTTCGCTGTTTATTAAAAATTAAAAAAAAAAAATCTTTAGAGATTGTAAATGCCCTACTTTCTTTTTTCAAATTATTATCTAAATGAAATTAGTATCTAAATGAAAATTTGATCTGAATTGTAAAATAATGAATCCAATAAAACTATGACATTATTTAATTAGAAAAGTAATATTAAGGATATTATTGTCTGAAGAAATAAAAATGTTCTGATGAATAATGAAATTTTACAAGAATTTTTTCATTTTTCTTTTTTTAAATTTTAATTATATTAATTTATAATAGTTTAAAATCGTGTAAAATTCTCTATTGCGATTTTCCCTGAAGTCTATATAATGATTAAGTGGAAACGAAATTTACGAGTCCAAAATTGCAAAGATTATTAAACGTAGTGTTGCTATCTATTTTTAAAATAATTTTTATTTACTTAATACGTTTCTTATTTTCATGCATGGTTGACTAAAATTGCCATTATTATGAAAAGGTTACGTAATTTGAGAGTTTTGTCCCTTCCCTTAGATTTATGAAAATTGCATTTATGGTCATGCGTAGAAGCTGTCATCGCTTCGTCATTCAAAAGTCCGTCAAATGTTCCATCAGATAAACACGACCAATCGTTAATAATTGGTTGTATATTAATTTTTTATGATATAAGTTAGTAATATTTGTTTAAAATCAGATTAATTTAACTTTCAATTTTCTAATTTTACTAAAGTAAATTGTCAAATCTTTTGAAATATTTTTAAAATCGATGAATATTTGTTTACAATTTTCTTAAAATTAAAAAAATTGTCTGCGTTTGAAAAAAATTAAGAAGTCAAAATTAAATGTGTCATTCCAATCCATAAAATTATCAGAAGTTTTTACTTAATGGAAATAATAAATTTAATCATAAATCTTTTAATTAAGTGTAAAATTAAATCTTCAAGAATGTTTTTTCATTTTAAAAAATCCATCTAAATCTCAGGTATCGAAAATTTCTGCCGAAAAACTCAAAGTACCTTGATAAACGAATATAAAAACATTAAAAACAAAGGGGAGAGAAAAGTAAATGAGCAGGTATTAAAACAACAAAAATAACGATTTAATTGCATTTTAATTTTGAAAATCAGATTTGATTAGAAAGCAAGGCAGGAGAGAATTCCACGAAGTGCGAGACAATGTTTGCGAGACAAGAAACAGTTACCGTTCTTCTTCTATGTGCCTTGTCCCTTCAAGACGTAGGCGATTATGGCCTTCCACTTTTCCCTGTCCCTCATGGCTCTGAGCACGCCTTCTCCTGTTACACCATGCAATCCTCGTTCCGTCATCCACCTGATTAGGTTCTTCAAATATGTTATCCGTTGCTTTCCCCTGTCTCTTTTTCCCTCTATTTGGCCTGTTAGTATCAGATTCTCCAGGCCCTCCTTCCTCATTGCGTGTCCCAGGAACTTCAGCTGTCTCTTCTTGATACAGAGTATCAATTTCCTTTTTGTTTCCATCATTTCCAAGACCTCGTCATTGCTCACATGCTCGATCCATGATATCCGCAGCATCCTTCTGTAGAACCACATTGCAGCTGCTTCAAGTTTTTCCTTCATCTTTGATGGTATTGTCCAGCATTCACTGCCATATCGAAGGACGGACAGCACGTAGCAATCCAGTACTTTCTTCCTAGTTTCTAACGAAATTGTCCTGTTTCTTAATACTTTACTCAGCTTCTGGAATGCTTCCTTCGCCATGCCAATTCGCCTTCGGATCTCTGTGTCGCACTTTCCTTCTTCTGTTATAACGTTTCCCAGGTATTTAAATATTTAAAGTTACCATTCACCTACAAAAGAAATGGTTGGGACTCTTTATCCGCTTGTTCCTAGATTTATACGCTGCATAGTTTCAAGTTGTACGCAATCATGACAATCCACAGCTTCTTGTCGCTTTACTTTTACCAATGGTTACTGTTCTTTATCTATTTCACAATATTTTTATGCAAATTAATCGATGCCTTCTTCTGCCCCTCTTGTCTCTATCAAATTCTGAATACCACTTTCCACGATGTCTCTCTGAAATGTGACGCTTGAGAGTCACTAGACTGACGACTCTACGACACTGTCAGCCCTCTGCCTTCGGGCGGGGGGCGCTCTCTGCTTCCGAGCAGAGAGCAGTAACCCAGTCGTGGTTCCGCCGAAGGGTAGAACCACGACTGGGCAAAAAGAGACAGACATTTTTTGGCCCGGCTATATGGCCGGGAATACCCACAATAAAATGACCATGTGTCACATCCAGCCTTGCGTGGGAAGGCTAGTAAATAGTCTCTCTGAAATGTCAACAGTATTTCTTATTCTAAGAACAAATGTACTTTTAATTTCATTTTCTTTTGGTTGCTCACATATTCTGCCTATCGTATTCTTATCACAGATTTCTGTTGCTTCAAGCCTCCTCTTCATCTGCGGCAAAAAATGCTCAACATTCAATGACTTCTTCTCAAAATTTATAAAAGACAAACAAAGGGGCCGATTACAAAACCTTAGAAAGAGTGGAAGAAAATAAAATAAAGGGTGCGATGACTTTTCGTCTAAATTAACCGAAATGAAATGATATCTCATTTTAACAAATATATTTACCAAAATTACATAAAAATATGTTGAAAAACAAAAAAGTAAAATTATTCAATAAAATCGAAATTGGTTTTAATCACGACCTCCAGACGACTTCGGAATCTCTTGCATCTCTTCTGAACGGTTTCCTTGTTTAAGTTTATTAATGGTGTCATGATCCTTGCCTTTAGTTCACCTTTGGTGTTACAAGGAGTTTGTTAAGTCTCTCACTCAACTGCCCCCTCCATACATAATAATCAAGAGAGTTGTAGTCTGGAATAAGTAAAGAGAAAGAAGTGCTTAGAGAATCTGATACTCACATGACTCACAGAGGGAAAGTGGAACAAGGAGAAAGCATTCCGTGACATACTTAATGGGCTTGAGAAAACTGATGGCAGAACACGGCTTGGGAGAAATAACTGGAGAACAAAATTAAGACCTACAAAAGACAGAAAGATGTGGAGGGCCATGATCGCCGACGTCTTGAAGGAAGACAGCACATACAATCAGAAGGATAGAGTCAAAAGTTTTACAGCACGCCCTACTAAAAGTCGCTATAATATCGTATTAGTAAGCTAGATTAACTACTGCTCCACGGTAAGGTACCAAAGTTTTATAGTGTTTGTTGGGACCAGCGTGTTGAATGTTTTAGTGTTGTTGTTGATTTAATGCATTTTTCTGGTAGTTGTTAGCAACAGTTAATGGTACCTATTGTCGGGATGGTAATATTGGTGATGCTTAGACTCATTCTTCGATTTTGTTCTGATGATGTTTTTATGGCACCAACGGGCTGGGCACTTCGTTCCAGGAGCTATTGTCTAAGAAGCGGGGAAATAAAGACTGGCCTGCTAAGCGTTCGGTCATGGTCAGTACATTGAATTTCAAGCTGTAATCTCTAGAAAGAGAAGGGCAGGATAATTTGTGTGTTGTTGGTTTTGGCATCATCTCTTGGCGTATAAGTAGTGCAAAATGATCTCTAAAGAGCATTCAACTCCACCCCCGAACCTTTACACTCTGGACATGTCCGTCTGCCATTAGAACTACGGGCAAGCCTTGCCGCCTTCAACCCCCGTCATCATCTCCCCATCATATTGATCTGGTATCTCGTCTAGTAGAAAGTGACATTCACGGTGTCATTTACCTGCGTTTTCTTGAATTGAATAGCGGGAGAGTTAGACGAAGAGGCGAGGGTGGAAAACGAGAGTGACAGAGAAAGGAGAAGAAAAGCTGAAGAAAGAAAAGAAAGAAAAAGCAGGTGAAGAGAAAAGATTGGAAACGAAAAAAAGAGGATAAGAAAGAAAGAAAGAAAGAAAGAAAGAAAGAAAGAGAGTAAAATGGGAAGTAAAAAGAGAAAGCTAGCAATAAAAAAGACAACGGAATTAAGAGCGAAAGAAAAGAAAAAGAAGCAAATCTATGGGAAAGATCAGGAAAAAACAAAGAAAGAAAGAAAGAAAGAAAGAAAGAGAGAAAGAAAGAAAGAACGCAGAGTATAGAGAAAAAAGAAAATTATAAAAAATGATGTTACAATCTAAAAGAAAGAAAGCGCACGGTGTTTCTAAGAAAGAAAGAAACTTCTGAAAGAAAATGACGTCATAATATAAATTTTATATAATGACGTCATTTTCTTTCAAAAGTTTTTTGCTTTCAAAAATGGAAAGAAAGAAAGAAAGAAAGAAAGAAAAAGAGAGCAAGAAAAGGATGAAAGACAAAAAGAAAAAGCACAGCAGATCTCAGAAAAAAGTAAATTATCAAAGACAATTATGTCTTAATTAAGAATAAAGAAAAAGAATGAATGAACTAATTAATTAATAAACTAATTAAAAACAGAAGAAAGGAAAGAAATGGAGAGAAAGAAAACATTGCACATATATGGAAGGAAGTTGATTTCTAAAAGAAAGAAAGAAACAAACAAACAAACAAACAATCAAACAAACAGACAAGGAAAGACAAGAAAAGAAAGAAAGAAAGAAAGAAAGAAAGAAAGAAAATGAAAGGAAGGAAGAAAATTGTAAGACTGAAATGGGAAAAACAAAATAATAATTTGCAAAAAAAAAAAGAATAGAATTAAACAAAAAACGCAAGAAAAACTAAACGGAAAAATATTAAATTATAAAAAAAGAAAATAATAAAAATTGTGAACGGATGAAAAGTAGCGAGAATTGAAGAGAATTCATTCTGCCTAACACGAGAAATTGCGGGAGACAATCTGGTTAAAAGAAGAGAAATAAGAGACTGACGAGAAAGAGTCAACATGGCGTCTGAGCGAATCATTTACTGAAGTGATAGTGCATGACGTTGCCCATGGCGACTAACAATGCTGATTCAGGTGGAAAGGGAGGTAACTCATTGTTCGGGCTGCTTTGTTTGTCCTGTAAAATGGGCTTGTCTTTTCGCCATTGGCTTCTGCCAACTCACTTGTCAACAAATGTGAACGATGTAAAGCCATTTCAAGCCGTACAATGACATTTTAACACGTTGAGTAACTTCTTGTTTTTACGATTCCTCCAATCATTTCTTTCTTTCATTCTTTCTTTTTTGTCCAGAATACAATATTTATTTTACTTTTCTTCTTTTTTTTTTTTTTGGTTTACACAATGTCTGATTTTATGATTTGACAAAACAATTTTCAGGATATATTTACATGACTTTTTTTATTTTTATTTTTTTTTATTTTCAGTAAGGTTTATCTTGTATAAGTCAGGTAGAAGTTTACAGAGTTAGAGGCACAGTTTATGTTGACATAAAGAAGGATGCCGGTTAACCCTACACTTGAACAGTTCAAGATTGTAGTTATCGAGAAAACATCCTCTTAGGAGTCCGGTTCAACAGAGCAATGGTTCACGGGAAGAAACTGATCGAGTGGAACCTAATTCTCACCAATAGAATACGGAGGGAATAACAGTTGTTCGCCACAGTGCAAGTAACAGACAGACGGGTCCTAGCCTCAAAGTTGAGAACTGGTGAAACTAAGGAATGTAATTTGCCTGTGCACTTTACATGGATTTAGCCATAAAGTAGGGAGAGCCTTGCGACATTTCGTCTATGAGAGAGAGAGAGAGCGAGAGAGAGAGAGAGAGAGAGAGAGAGGTTGTAGGGTGGAAAATAATTTTTCATCCACAAAGACGCGAAGATGATTTTGGACTATCGAGACTAAGAAATAAGGACTGGGCAGCTTCTACCGAAATATGGCGACAGAACTCCATTTTCGGCCCTTGTAAAGGTAGACGATAACATGAGGGGACTGGGCAGTAAAGCAACCATTATTCTTGCATTAACGAAGGATCGTATATGCGAGTTCCACTTGAGGTTGATTTTTAGGCCCAACAGTCACTCTAAGCACGGGACCTCGCTGAGAGAATATCCATTCGTCGAGACTAATGATCACTGACGGGTCGATCGGCGATTTTGTCTCGTAAATATCATTTGACTTAGTAATATTTATAATGAATTATTTGGCGGCGGGTGATGTTATGATGTTACCCGCAGGTCAGTTATAAACTTTAAGAAAACTGAGTGCATGGTCATCAGCAAAAGATACAACCCAAAATGCCAAATACAAGTAGGGGATAACAGAATCAAACAAGTCCAAGAATTTAAGTACCTAGGAAGTGTTCTAACAGGAGATGGAAAGTGCGACACGGAGATCCGAAGGCGAATTGGCATGGCAAAGGACGCGTTCCAGAAGATGAGCAAAATACTAACACACAGGAAAATCTCAATAGAAACGAAGAAAAGAGTGCTAGACTGCTACGTGATGTCAGTTCTTCAATACGGCTGTGAATGCTGGACAATATAATCGAAAATGAGGACAAAACTGGAAGCGGCCGAAATGTGGTTCTACAGAAGGATGCTACGGATATCGTGGACTGAGCATACAAGCAACGACGAAGTGTTAGAAAGAATGGCAACAAAAAGGAAATTGATGCTGAGCATCAGGAAGAGACAACTGAAGTTCCTGGGACATGCAATGAGGAAGGAGAGCCTGAAGAACCTGATACTGACTGGACAGATAGAAGGAAGGAGAGACAGAGGAAGGCAGCGGATAACATATTTGCAGGGTCTGATCAGGTGGATGACGGAACGGGGGTTGCCAGGAGCAACAGGAGCAAACATACTAAGAGCCACAAGGGATAGGGAAACGTGGAGATCCATGATCGCCTACGTCCTGAAGGGACAGGGCACATAGAAGAAGAAGAAGGCTAAAGTGTGGTGCAGTGGATATCGGCTCGGAACAACAAATCGGAAGGCCGAGTTCGAATTCCAGTTGAATTCGTTGCATTCACTTACGCACAAATACCCATGGGAAAGGTATTAATCCGTCTCTTCCCTACAACTATTGGTTAACTAGCAGGGTAGATTGAGTTCTATAGCCTTGGCTGGCAACCAGTCTACCGCAGAAAGTAATGAAAATCTACTGCGAGGCAATCTTTTGTCCAGTCAATCATGTCTCTTTCACGTATGGCACTTAACTGACTGACTTACAGTCCCATATGACATCAGTAGAGCAAAACAGCACTTATGCTATCATAATCCCATCAACCGTGTATACAGAGAATGCGATGAATATATTATCGTTTAAATTACGCAAATATGAAAATAACACTGATATCTACCTTTAAGATACTAGCAGTATAGCCCGGCGTTGCTCGGGTGTAATGAAAGATTTAAAACTAATCCATGGTCCTGGAGCTCAGACACTTTGGACGTTGCCACGAAAGACTAAAAAGCAATAGTTGTTTTCAGTTAAAGTGAAAGGGTAGACTGAAAGAAAATTGAATGGATGTATTTCAAATTTTGATTTCTTGGTATCGACATCAAATTTTCTGCACTATTGTAAGAACTGCAACCTTCAAACTTCTAAATATCGTTTCTTATGCCTTTGTCTATGTGTGTATCAAATTTGATTAAAATCGGACCACTCCTTCTATAACCCGACTTTTTCGATTATCAATTTTCGATATTTATCGGGGTACCTCGACACAAAACCTAGCTAAGAACATTCGCAGATGCTAATATTACAACTGTGTAAATTTTCAAGAAAATCGGTTCATCTGTTTCGGAGTCTATATGTAACGGACACATACACAGACACACATAGACAAAGTTCCATTTATAAATAAGTTCAGATATTTCCCCAAATTACACAAAAATATAGTGAATACTAAAGAGTAAATTTATTCAATAAAATCGCCATTGGCTACACCAACGGCCTCCAACAATCTCCTCCATCTCTTCTGGACGGTCTCTTTGTTTAAGTTGGTGAACGCTGACATACTTTTGCCTTCAGTTCATCTTTGTTTTTACATAAAGTTTTGTTGTTCTCTCGCTCAACTACGCCTCACATAAACAAGAGGATTGCAGTCTGAGGAGTTAGGTAGCCAGATGTAACACATGTGGTCACAGAAATTGTCTTTCAGCCATGACTTAGTTCGCTCGCTTATGTGGCATGGTGCAGAATCTTGTTGCTAGAGATAGTTTCTTCTCGCAATTACACTTTTGACCAAGGGCAGCACCGCCACTTCAAGGCACTCGATGTCAGTTTCCGTGTAGTGTGCGAGGCCCTCACTAACAACTTTGGGAGTTCTTTTCCTATCAGAATGATGAGAGTGTGTTTTCAGAGCTGCTGTACATTTGTAATCACCATCAGACTCATCGAACTCTTTCCGAATGCCAAGCAGAATAGCATGACGTTTCCAAATTTCTGGCAGTGTGAATTCCGTCGTGGTGCTGGTTTTTTCACAGATGGTGGCCAACTGACCCTACTTCACTGAGCAGTCAACAAATTAAAAAACAAACAATGTAGAAAATTTTTAAAAATGGCAACAATTTACCCATCGTACTTCTCTCTCTCTCTCTCTCTCTCTATATATATATATATATATATATATATAGACAGATAGATAGGAAAAGGAACTCGATACGAAAAGCCACAAATTTATTCACCTGAAGAGAGTCAATTTTAGACTCGAAACACGTGCAGCGTCACAAATACCATTATAGACACTTAATGTATCATAACATGTCAGACAGTTAAGTGCCATACGTGAAACACGCTTGGGCGATCATGTCTCGAAAGAGACATGATTGACTGGGCAGAATATTATCCCGCAGTAGATTGCCATTGCTTTCTGCGGTAGACTGGTTGCCGACTAAGGCTATAGAACCCAATCTGTCCTGTTACTTAACCCATAACTGGAAGTAACGAGACGGATTAATACCTTTCCCAAGGGTATTTGAGCATAAGTGAATGCAATGAATTCAGCTGGAGTTCGAACTCGGCTCCCCGATTTATCGTTCCTAGCCGATATCCATTGCACCATTGCACATCATAGCATGTATAATAACAAAAAACAGTAAATATACACTTTAAAGAAAACGTTCACGGCTTCTCACATTTTTTATTCTATACCAATTTGTCTCGTCGGAACAATCCTATTCCTTTATCCAATATATATATATATATATATATATATATATATATATATATATATATAGAGAGAGAGAGAGAGAGAGAGATAGATCGATCGATCGAATCAGACAAGATGATAAAGAAAAAGGAACAAATAGGAAACGTATTTTAATCTAACAAGTTTTAATTTTATTAGAGTTTCTTTCATGGCAGATGTGTGATTAAATTATATATTTCTTAATTTTAACAAGATTAAGTAATCTAATTTTATGGAATTCGAATTCGGGGAGCCGAGTTCCAATTCCAGTTGAATTCATTGCATTCACTTACGCACAAATATCCTTGGGAAAGGTATTAATCCGTCTCTTCCTTCCAGTTATGGGTTAAATAATAGGATAGATTGGGTTCTATAGCCTTGGCTGGCAACTAGTCTACCGCGGAAAGCAATGGCAACTTACTGCTGGATAATCTTCTGCCCAGTCAGTCATGTCTCTTTCGAGACATGATCGCCCAAAGCGTGTATCACGCATGGCACTTAACTGACTGACTGAGAGGCAGAACAACCTAATAATCATCTTGTAAAGCGTCTAATTTAGAATATATAAAAATTCAGCGTGTTTGTCGTAACCAGAATTTGATTGAACTGATAAAATCCGAAAGAGATCGACATTCAAGTTGAAGTAATTAAGTATGATGTAAACACTGGATTGTCTCGACTGACTGATAGTTAAACGAGATATCAAGCAGCTAAGCAGCCAGCCGACCAGTGCGCTCCACGGCAACTCACACTGAAACACTGCTCTCGTCATGAAAATTGCTGGTCATTTGCATCAGACTTTATTTCTAGACCTTGTTGCGATTGGTTTTATTTACCGATAGCGATTATCACCCTCAGTTTTCATATTGATGCAAAAACAGCATATTGATGTTAATTATCAAAAATACATTTTTATCACTAAGCAAGACGTAGTCCCTCACCACAAGAAAAAAAAAAGATAAAGAAATAGAATTAAAAAAATAAAAATTTGAAAATATTATCAATATATATATTTACATTACCGGCCATAATTATTAGGCTACCTCAGTGTTTAAAAAAAATTATGTATTTCATATTACTTTTTAGTATTTATTGCCAAGTGAGTAATTATAAATGAAAATAGAATGGTTCTTTTGTTAACACTGCACAATAACAATTGCATCAAATGAATTTATAAATACTTAATAATTACCTATATTGCAGTTTCATCAATGAAAGCATGAAGAAAATTTAGGGTGATTCGGACGAGTTCATCTTTGCTTCCTTGCCTTGTAAAATTTTGCAAACAATAATAACAAAAGAACCATTCTATTTTCATTTAGAATTATCCACTTGACAATAAATACTAAAAATAGTATGAAATACACCATTTCTTATAAAAAAAACTGGAGTGGCCTAATAATTATGGCCGATAGTGCGTATATATATATATATATATATATATATATGTATGTATTGATTGTTTAATACTTAGTTTTTGGTCCTAATAAAGTTAAACTAAGGGTACTCGACACAAAACCTAGCTAAGAACACTCGCAGACGCTTATAGTACAACTGTGTAAATTTTCAAGAAAATCGGTTCGGCCGTTTCGGAGTCTATAGGTAACGGGGACACACACACACACACACACACACACACAGACACACACACACATAGACAAAGTTCCATTTATAAATAAGTTCAGATTTAGATAGTATATTTGAGGTAGCAGATAATTATCTAAACATATATTGTTAAATAAAACAGAAAATGAATTTCTCTTATGTTTAATCATGTGTCGTTCTAAACATTGTATTTTGGCTTTAATTTCTCGCGAAAATATAGACAAAATTTGTCCAATATTTTGATATTTTTTATTACGCTGGTTCTAAGCTTTCGGCTCACATGTGCTATCTTCAGAGTGGCTGTAGGAACATTAACATGAATATTTTCACCATCAAAGATGATAGTTTTGTGTTATCATAAAACATTGCTATTTGACGATAACGGTCACCGATTAGCAGACGCAGGTCGTAAATTAGTAATGCTGTTCCATGACGTCATACCCCGTGAGAGACTGAAATGTTAACAACAGAAGCATGTGTCTAAATGCAATCTAATGTGTTGTGACTAGTTTGAAATGTTATTTTATTGAGTGTGGTTTGCTTTGATTTAGAGTAGATGGCCTCTAATATCTGAAGGTTCTTTTTACTGTGTGGAAGTGTGAGTATTATTGTGTTATCAACTAAAAACCTGTCTAATATTACGTACATGGCTATGTTTTTCAAATAAATGTTGATGCGTTTAAACATATATATGCTAGCATCTTTTTTTTTTTTTTTTTTTTTTTTTGCCAAAGTGGAAGATAGCCTGGATCAATGAATTATTTAATAGCAACAGAAAAGGTAAAATTAGTTTCACAAAATGCGAAATGACTGGAAGCCGTTTTAAGAGAACCGAATATACACTACAGAAATTGGAACGAATGCCACAAATATTATAGAAAAACAAGTTGAGTGCTGTGGGTTATGTGTTGTGGTGCAGTGTATATCGACTGGAAACGAGAAATCGGGAAGCCGGGTTCGAATTCCAGCCGAATTCATTGCATTCACTTACGAGCAAATACCCTTGGAAAAGATATTAATCCGTCTCTTCCTTCCAGATGGGTCAAATAACAGGACATATTGGGTTCTATAGCCGTGGCTGGTAACCAGTCTACCGCAGAAAGCAATGGCAACCTACTGCGGGATAATCTCCTGCCCAGTCAGTCATGTCTCTTTCGAGACATGATCGCCCAAGCGTGTTTCACGTATGGCACTTCACTGACTTACTATTTCACTGGTATTTCTCACTGAATCTCACTGAATCTGTCATAAGAGGATTTTGTTTTAAGAAGAAAAAGAACATAGAAATTATCACACTCCATTGTCAATGTGAAAAAAAACTGGACTTATGCATAATGTAGCGTCATGTTTGTCCACCGGAAATACATAGAGGGACACCTATTCATGCGCAACATGGTACAACAAATACCTTGATATTGTGCGCCTGTTGAACACAGCGGCCTCTCTAAGCGCTTCCAAAGAGTTCGGGCTTCTTATCACTAATCGGAAGCAGTGTCGAGAAAACTGTCAACCAAATCGCAGCCAAGGATCAATCAGAAACAGTTAAGGAAGTTAAATTATTATGGCGTGGGAAGAAACAACCGGTAAACCATATCTAAACTACTACTATTGTTCAATAAACATTAAATGGTCACTGGCCGGGTGATAGATGAATTCCTTTTAACCTATTCACAGGTCAAGAAGCTGATCGCTTTTATCGGGCACCATATGTAGGAAGGTTGAAGAATATGATTCTAGACCATTTCCAAGAGAGAATGACTAATTTGTTAAAACCTCTCCGAATAGTATCCCAAGCATTGAAATCAAAGTAATATTAATATAAAATGAATTTTAAAAAAATATAAGATTACTTCATGGTTATTTTGAAAATTAGGGAGTGATAGTTGGAGAAAATGCTTTAGGTGTGTCAATATTGTTCAATCAAAAATGAGAATTAGGTAACCATGGAGTTTTGATATGTGGGTTATAAAAAGGGACAAGATGGCTTGGACCCAGACATGTCACTTTTTAATTTTGTCAGAATAAGATACATAGTGGAACCTTAGATTTTTTAAGTAATTTTTAACAGGAGGTTCGATATTAGTTCTTTTTCTATTGAACAATAGATTTTTCTACTATCTCTTGAGTAAAGGGGCTGGAATATTTATGTCAGAATTAGGGTTAAATAATTATGGTATACTTAGTTATATTGTATGAAGAACAACTATTAACTTTTGTGTGGGTTATTTATTCTAGTAAAATAATTTTTATTTTTTTCATTATGTTGGAGTATAAGTTATGAATGAAACATTGTAATTAATTAAAATTTAATGAAAATTATTTTTTCTGAATAAGGTACATAGTTGAACCACACAATACTTTAATAGGTAAATAATTTTTGACAGCAAGTTAGATTTTTTTAAAAACTACTTTATGTTATACACATACACATATATTTAAAGTACTTCATGTTATATATATATATATATATATATATATATATATATATATATATATATATTCAAGAATGAATAATATAAACATATTTTTATTTTTAGAAGAATCTGTTCTAGTTGTCCGATTAGCTTCTTGATGTTAAGTCGAAATTCATCAAGGAATGAGCCGTAGTTTTTGTTAACCCAAGTACTTTCGATCTCCTCCGAGATCATCCTTAAGAGTGAATTGTGAAGACAAACTTAATGTAACTGTAATGTAACCCAAACATCATAACATCATCCATATGCAAAAAAAAGTCTAAAAATAATGGAGGTCTTGTTGATAAAACAAAAAAGCCAGTACTCAACAACATCAACTCCGGACACGATAACAATATACTTACTGTGTTCAGTACAAACCATATACTACTCCACATTATACATCACACCACCTAAATTCTGTTACACATAAAATAATATCTATCCATAAAAATGGCTAAAAGTATATCCGAAAGCGATCGGAAAACATTTGGACAATTTTTACATAATTTATGTCCTCAAAAGAAAGAAATCATAAAATCCCATGAAAAATTACATCATTTTTAACCATCACACTATGTCTTTTATTTTTAATGAAACCTGGACAAAAGAGAAATTGCGGCCAAAAATATACAACATATATAAATTCATCCGCAGACAAATCTGTTTCGCTGTATCACAGCTCATCAGTACGGTTGGGCATCCGATTGCTTTTACCCAGGAATGAAACCTGACCACTTGGCGTCAGTCGGCGATTCTATCTCTGAGCTATGGACGCTCGGTAGAAGAAGGTGGACTTTTAGCGTATGATGTATCATACGCCAGTAGTTAGAGTGTTCTAATTCATTACTGAATGAGCGATGCGTAGATTCCAGAGTAGCTACTGTTTTTTTTTGTTTTTTTTTTTAAAGTCTACCATTATTCCTGAATGCTCAATTGGGTCAAAACAAAACTACGTAGCATTTTCTAGGAATCTTCACTCCGTTTGGATATAAGTCATAGACACGCATTCTGAATGATGACATTTCAACAAGTTTTTCTGTGCTTCGTTTATGTATTATGAAATAACATATTCTATGTGGATGACTAAATCGAAATGCTTATTAAAGATAATCCAAGTCACACGGTACGAGACATCGCAACGATACTCCACATACTTCATACAATTTTGCAAGGGGTCCTTGACAAAATCCAGCGGAAAATCTATAATGTGATCGATCCCGACTTGGCAGCTCGGATACAGTCACTTTCTCGCCGGCGCAATGTGGCTTCTCTGTGTCTTTTCTACAAATACTTTCACGGCTTCTGCTCCGATGAACATTGCTCACTGGTACCCCCTATATATAAATTTACTTAAGCCACAAGATTAGCAACTAGGTTCCACCCTTTTACTGTAAAACCAATAAACTGTAAACGCAAATTCTACTCCAACAGCTTCTTTTCTCGCACTTCCCGCTTGTAACATTCCCTTCCGTTTAACTGATTCTCCGACAGCTACAATCTTCAACAATTTAAATGTAAAGTCAATAGCCATCTCCTATCTCACTAACTTGCATTCTCTCTCTCTCTCTCATGCTCCTTTCTCCGTCCACTTCACTCTCATCAGTATTCGCATCTTTCTCTTACCCACTTCCTGACACCCCTGTTACTTGTCACTCTTCTTCATAACTTTCCACCTATGTAACCCTCTGCGCAACAGTGGCAGCAAAAGGCCTTGGTTTGGGCGATATGATTATAAAAAATTATTTGAAATCCCTTTGATAGTTGAATCATTCGATGTCGTGCTTTCTATCTTCGATTCTCTGCTCAAATGTTTAAAAAAAAGAACGAAACAAACAGTAATAGGTGATGAAAAATGGATAGATTAAAACAATGTACAACGTAAAATAAGAAACAAGTCACCATTCAACAATCCCAAAGTTGAGTGAGCCTGTGTGTCTGATGATATCGGAACAACGCCTCTGCGGACCCTGCTGTTATTGGTACTTTTCGACTGGAATGCTCCTAAAGCACCTACCGTACTCAATTGACTTTGCAACTTCGGATTAACATTTATTTCTAACCCTACAATGGAAGTCTGTAAGAACGAGTGGAACCAGTTCATCAACCAGAAAGATATCATGTCCTAGCTGGATGGAATCATGAACAATGAAGCTGTCTGAAAATATGTGAATGGTCGTGGAATAAAATGGTAAAAATGCCGTCTAATAAATATGTGTACATATAATTAAATATTGTCTCACTTCAAAACATTTTTTACAACCTAATATTCAGTCAGTTAAAGTGCCATACGTGATACACGCTTGAGCGATCATGTCTCGAAAGAGACATGACTGACTGGGCAGGAGATTATCCCGCAGTAGGTTGCCATTGCTTACTGCGGTAGACTGGTTGCCGACCAAGGCTACAGAACCCAATCTGTCCTGCTATTTAACCCATAACTGGAAGGAAGAGACGGATTAATATCTTTTTCCAAGGATATTTGCGCGTAAGTGAATACAATGGATTCAACTGGAATTCGAACTCAGCTCCCCGGTTTCTCGTTCCGAGCCGATATCCATTGTACCACAACGCACATCCTAATATTACGTAGCCTTAATTCGTATATGCCTGAATGTATTCAGATGAAGATTTATCTTGTCAACATTTCAAGTAGATTTCTGTGCCTACCTTTAAAATCAGGAAAAATACCACTATCTCGCCCAACAATCAATCCATTTCTAAATGTAGCTTTACTAAAAGACAACGAAAATTGAACCCACAATTCGAGTAAATAATCACATATTTTACTTTCTCACCGTAATCTTAGCTTGATCTTAGCTTAGTTATGTCACACTACTCGTTAAAGTGAGAAAAGTTTGTCTGATTGCCACTGGTAGCTGCTTGACTTTGAACACCGACCACCGTAATCAATTGAAAATGAACAGTCAAGCATATCGTCGGATATCTAGCTGTACGAGTCATACGATTCCTAGCATACCATAACAAACGACAAACATTAACCTTCGAAATCGAGCTCGACAGATGTAGAGGCTTATTTTAATGGTCTAGGAACATTCAATATTTTTTAACATATTAATTAACAGTAACGGCTTATTCGATTTGCACCGTTTTGGATAATGGTTAAACTAGCACTAATATTGGTCTTTCGTAAAATCGAAGTGGCGTAAAGCAAGTATTCTTAAATCATGTGTCAATAACATTAAAAAAAAAATTTCCTTACACCTAATGGTGTGTAGGGCAGCGTTTTTGCTGTTTTCATAAGATACAGTTTTTTATGGGGCAGGGTTGTTAGCCCTGCGCCCAACCCCCAAACCTGGAGAAAAGTGATTTTTTGAGAGTAGCTTAGACGTAACATACGGCCGAAAGTAGGGGGTACCCAGTGAGGATCGAACTCACTACTCAGGTATAATGATTTGAGCGAAACGAGTTTGCTAACCATTACAACACGCCGAGGTGCCCGTCTATAACATTAGTGGGACTTTATTTTTAGTATTTAGTATTTTTCTAATTCAGGTTTAAATTCGTAAGAACCTAGTTATACTAAGACAGACAACTATAGAACGTATCGTTTGTAGTTTCAACTTGAAAACAATTTTTTAAAAGTTAGGATGAACTTACCAACCATTTCTTTAAATAGTATCTAAATCTAAACTTATTTATAAATGGAACTTTGTCTGTGTGTGTGTTTGTGTGTGTGTGTGTGTGTGTGTGTATCCGTTACCTATAGACTCCGAAACGGCTAAACCGATTTTCTTGAAAATTTACACAGTTGTACTATAAGTGTCTGCGAATGTACTTAGCTAGGTTTTGTGCCGAGATACCCCCGATAAATATCGAAAATTGATAATCAAAAAAATCAGGTTATAGAAGGAGTGATCCGATTTTAATCAAATTTGATACACTCATAGACAAAGACATAAGAAACGTTATTCAGACGTTTCAAAGTTGCAGATCTTACAAAAGTGTAGAAAATCGATAATATATATATATATATATATATATATATATATATATATATATATAAAAGGCAATATGTTTGTGTGTGTGTCTGTTTATCCGCCTGTACGTCTGTATTTTTTCATCCCTTTTGTTTTAGTTTTTGCTTCGGGTTTGGCTCTAAGTAGGTATAATTGTAGTTCTCAGTCTCAGCCATGATACCATTTACTCAGAGGACTTATTTAGCCTTCAAAATTCAGTTTACGACGAGAAAAAATTATTGTATACCAGGAAATCAAAATCTGACTTACATCCATTCATTTTTCTTTCAGTCTACGGTTTCGCTTTAATTGGAAACAACTATTGCTTTTTAGCCTTTCGTGCCAACGTCCAAAGAGTCTGAGCTCCAAGACCATGGATTAGTTTTAAAGCTTTCATTACACCCGAGCAACGCCGGGCTATACTGCTAGTAAAATATAAGTATAATACTTTAATTCCTGATAAATGTTTCCTTTAAAAAAAGTTTATTTGTTTCTTTACTTGTATGTTTTTCGCAGATTGTCTGTCATCTGTGTAGGAGAGGAAGCGATAGCGGCGGCAAGAAGGAAGATTCCTTTAACGAGAAGAACTTTAACAAAAACATGAAGAAGTCTTTTTGAACCCGCAAAGAAAACATTCCATCGTGAATTGTAAAGAAGAAAAAACAATCAGTAAAATATAAAATCAGACATCCTGGTACTTAAAAAAGGTTTTTGAATTAAAAATTTAAAAGAAAAATACATTTTAAAAGAAAATAACATTTAACAAATTTCTTTGCTTATATTCGCATGAATGCACCTGGAGAGACACATATTGACGGTTTGTTTTTAAAGACGACAAAACATCTGACATTGACGAATTCGTAAAGTAGTTTGATTCTGTTTTATCACGTTTTATGACGTATTAATTTTCTTTTTTTTTATTACTTAGGAAAATATTTCATCAAGTTTGCACATGCACAATACACGAAGGTCGTCTGTCAAGAAGTAATAAAAATGTATACTAGAGAAATCAGAGATAAACGGAACTAAGCACGAAAGTTCATGATTATATTCTTCACGTTTCTATTGTCTTAGTGCAAATCATTTCACGAAGGTTCATGGGCTTTAAGAGTAAAAAGCTTTTTCCAAAGATGAAAAATTTAATTTGGAACAAATTAGTTATAAGTACGTGGATGTCGCGTAAACACTTTATGCTGTAATTATATTCGTAGATTTCAAATATGTATTTTACAGATAATTTTTAATATTAAAACAATGCATATACATAGAGATTGAGTTTATGGCTTAATCGATATCAGCTGAATGAGAAAGTAGAGTGCATAGTTTTTTGTTTGTTCTTTTTTAATCCTTTCATCCCATGCAAGGTGGTAATGCCACTGAGGCACAGGGGACTACATAAGAGTAAAAGATTAGATAGGAGGAGAGTAAAGAGAAAGACAAACCAGTAACAGGAGGTGTCATAGAAAGGAGCAAGAGAAGGATGGGAACACAGGTGTGATGACAGTTGCAAAGGTAGAGAGAAAGAAAAAGATATACAGGGTGATGTAGAAAGACCTGGAGTCAAGTGGTTAAGAGATGGGTGTTGACATTGCATTTAAATTCCTGGAGGTTGTAGCTCACAAGAAAGCAAGAATATGGAGTTCCACAGGCGGGAAGTGCGAGAAAAGAAGCTGCAGGAGTAGAATTCTTGTCTGCATTTGGTTGATCTAACTGTGAATGGGTGGGCCATTTGCCAGACTGGTTGCACGAGTAAACACCTGTGGCAGGGGTACCAGTGACTTAAGTTCGTCGGAGCAGAAGCCATGAAAATATCTATAGAACAGACAGAGGGAAACCACATCCCGTCGGTGAAAAAGCGGCTGGAGTCACATTACTGATTCTTTGTTGGAGCCTGTCAAGAACACTGAGATGAACAGCGTGTTCGCCTGACCATATATGACAGCAGTTTCTATGCACGGACGGATGGTTGATTTGTATATGTGCAAGATGTATCCAGACGGAAAAAACATCCTGGCTCGACACAGTGACCCAACCTTCCTAGCAGTGAATTTAGCTATTGACTCAATGTAATGATTCTACTTGAGATCGGAAGAGAGGGTAAGGCCGAGGAGGCGCAGAGTATTGCTCTCAGAGAGACTCGCTTGGTCCATGCTTATGGGAGGCAGGAGAGGTTGCCCGTGATAATTGACAGACAGAAGCTTCGTCTTAGACGCATTGAAATTTACAAGCCACTTCTTTCCCCATTTCACCACTGGTTGTAGATCCCACACAAGATCAGCAGCGAGGTTATGTTTGTCCGCCTCACCGTTCGATTTCGGATCAAGTACGTTATTTTCACATACAACTGGGGAAAATATAAATCCATTTATTATATTTCCCTTAGCTATGGGTTGAATAGCAAGACATTCTGGTTGATTGACACCTAAACTACTGCATAAATAAATAACAATTTATTACTACATATTTTCGGTCAAGTCAAACAGGAATCGCGTGATCGCCACAAGAGTGAATCACGTATAGCACTTAACTGACTGACTGACTGACTGACTGACTATTCCTTAAGAAATGCTCCTGAATATTCTTTAATAAATGCTAATTTACTCTACTTTTCTAAACATTTTCAACGAAAACGAATTATTTGAAAAATTTGTCTAATTAAAATATGGCAAAACCAAATATGGCACTACCGCAAAAATATGACAAAACCATGGCAATACCGCAAAATATGGCAAAACCAAAATATGGCCATAATGTAAAAATATGACAAAACCATGGCAATACCGCAAAATATGGCAAAACCAAATATGGCAATACCACAAAAATATGACAAAACCATGGCAATACCGCAAAATATGACAAAACCATGGCAATACCGCAAAGATATGACAAAATCATGACAACACCGCAAAATATGGCAAAACCAAAATATGGCAATACCGCAACAACCAAACTCGTGTCGAGCAATGATAAAAGACAAGCCGATGATCAGGAACTGCAAATAGTGCGACAGTTTAAATATTTTAGTACAATTATCAACGAGAAAGGCTCTAGAACAGAAATAATTTCAAGGAGAATGCAATAAGTGACAGCTATTATGATACTAAAAACCAGCAGGAAAGAACATCTGCCGAAAATCAAAGATCTGACTCTTTGTCATGCCCTTATTAATTTTTCTGCACGCCTGAAAGTTTTGGATATTAACAGAATAATTACAGGGAAGAATCGAAGTATTACAAATGAGATTTTGCAGAACCATTCCAGTCATAGACCGCGTCACAGATTAACAGTGCCAGACACCATTTTAACTACCGTCAAGAAGAGAAAGTTGAAATGGCATGGACACAACAATCTTTCCCCTACCATGCTACAAAGAGCCAACTTAAGCAAAAGAAGAGAGAAAATTACCATATAGAGGAAGCTGGTCAGGCGCTCAGCTGCGCAGCTGCCTAACAACAACATCCAGTCACAGGTCTGATTACGTAGCTTTAATAGTGTCAGTTTGATGGCTGCCATATTGAAGAACAGATATCTCATAGTAATCCAGTACTCTCTTCTTTGTTTCTAACGAAATTTTTCTGTCACCCAATATTCTACCCAGCTTCTGGAATGCAACTTTGGCGATGCCAATTTCACCTTCAGATATCAGTGTTGCACTTTCCGTCTTCTGTTAGAACACTTCCCAGGTATCTAAATGACTGTACCTGCTTGATTTTAGTATCACCCGCCTGTAGTTGGCATAAAATTGAAAAGAAAAGTATTATAAATTTTACCAACCATTGGAGTTCGCTCTTTTTAATAATGACGCTTGAAAAATGTTCCGTTTCTTTATTCTAACCTAGAAAGTTTTTGACTCCAGCTGCCATTTTTACAAGATTCAAATCAAACCAAAAATGGAGTATTGCCGACCTATCAAGCATAGATTTGCACAATCCTCTATTTTCAGACTGACAGAGTTTAAAAGCATTTACGCGGCCTTGCAGGCAGTGAATTATTTCCAGTGAAAACCCATTTCCCACAGACACAATGTCTCTAACCACTTGCTACTCTATATTTATTTAAATGGAAAATCTTCTGTCAATTTACATTTCTTAGTTCCAGTATTTCAGACGTTTACAGCTAAAAACCACAATACTTTATCAATCATTTTGTATTCCATTAGTAAGAAGGAAGTTCTATTTTCTCAGCTTCTTCCTAAGAATTTCATGAAACAGACTCCCGAGTGGATACTTTCCCATATCGCTACAAACTAAACTTCTTCAAATCTATGATTATCCATTACCTATCGTACTTGTCCTCATAATCTTTACTTAATTCTCCTTCCTTGTACATACGTCTATACAACATTCTCATATAATAATCCTCTTATATCGAGTGGTTTTGAAGCTTTTTATTAGAAAAACATTTATTACTTTTGATCTTGACCTCTTCTTCGGAGATAGTTTTGCAAAATCCTCTATTTTCAGTCTTGGCAGAGTTCAAAAGCCTTTATGCGATATCCTATTTTTTATCACCAAAACACTTTTTTCTTTATGTTCTTCTACGTGCCGTGTCCCTTCAGAACGTTAGCAATCATGGCTCTCCACTATTTTCTGTCATTTTTAGCTCTTAATTAAGCCATTTATTTGTATTACTTTTCTTTAAGAATTTGACTTTCCTTTATTTTCTCTTTCTGACCCTCCGCCACCAGCTTGCTTATTTTTTCTTCTTTCTCTACACTCTATGATCCTTCAAATTCTGACGCCATACTTTATCACGGCTTCTTTTTTTTAATTCTCCCTTCCCACTACCCTTTTAATGAAAAGCAGATCTTTTCCAATCAGAGGCAACGATGAACAACTGTTTGTCGCGATGCACAACGACCATACAAAATACGCGTTGTTTGCTTGCATCAAAGTTTAGATGTTGTGTACGAGGGATGGCGACGAGTAAGAGGGGCGGCTCAAGGTGAAGAGCTGTTTGTGGGGATGTTGTTCAGTAGGGTTAGGGTAGCTGTCGGGAGAGAAATCCAATTTTTCAATAACGGAAATTACTGCTTGGTGTGATAAAAAGCTAACGTCAGCTTAATTAGAGATGTTGAAAAAAAAGGATTTTTGTAATTCAAGAAGGAAAGAAAGTGAGGGAATGTGAGTGAGTGCAAAGAAAGAAAGAAAGAAAGAAAGAAAGAAATGACAAGAATGATGAAAAGAAAGAAAGAAAGATAGAAAGAAAGAAATGAGAAGAAAGAAAGAAAGAAAGAAATGAGAAGAAAGAAAGAAAGAAGAAAATGAGAAGAAAGAAAGAAAGAAATGAGAAGAAAGAAAGAAATGACAAGAATGCTGAAAAGAAAGAAAGAAATGAGAAGAATGATGGCAAGAAAGAAAGAAAGAAAGAAAGAAATAAGAAATGAGAAGAAGGATGACAAGAAAAAAAAGAAAGAAAGAAAGAAATGAGAAGAAGGATGACAAGAAAGAAAAAAGAAAGAAAGAAAGAAGAAAGAAAGAAAGAAAGAAAGAAATAAGAAATGAGAAGAAGGATGACAAGAAAAAAAGAAAGAAATAAGAAGAAGGATGACAAGAAAAAAAAGAAAGAAACAAACAAATGAGAAGAAGGATGACAAGAAAGAAAAAGAAAGAAAGAAAGAAAGAAGAAAGAAAGCCTATAATATGATAAAGAAACATAGAAATGAGTTGTAGCCAGACAAACAAAGAAAGTAATGAGCAGAAGAAAAAATTCAAAATCAAAAGAAAGAAGAAACAAATAATATATGAAAGAAAGAAAAAGAAAGGAAAAATCAAATGTATAAAAAAGAAAAGAAAAAACATTTAAAACTTTCAAAAGATGGAAGATTTTCTTTGTAAACTTGAAAATAAATGAAGAAAAATAAATACGCACTTTAACAAGTTTCTTTTCTGAGAAAAATGAACTTTTGCTTCCATGTTTTTCGCCAGAGCGTCGTAGTATTAGTAAATAGTAGCAGTTGTAATATAAATGAAGTGGTTGTTCGTGTAACATTTGTAGAGTTTGGACTTGTAAACTAACAACGAGCAAGGCTCGTCTCGTTCTGTACATGATCAGGGATGCAAAAGAAAAAAAACTTGCAACAGCTTCGCCCTTGGCTATCAACACAAGCTAAAACTCGTACCTTTCCATATAGGGTTTAAATCGAAAAGTAACGAAAAAGCAAAGGCAACTTTCTTATGCTATATGTTTTGCGAAAATCATTTCTTTGAAACTTAACAAATAGAATTTTCAATGTGAGCATTTTCATGATTCCTGAATATAATCTAATTTAAATGAAAATGAAATATATTGACATAATTTTTATTCCTTTAATCAATAAAAATCAGCTAAAATGATATTAACATTCAACTTGTTTATTAGTTCCTCAGATAGTTAGCACATACGTTCTGCCCTGCCATTACCCTAGATAAACATTGGCCCATTCCTGTTCGATTTCAATGATAGCCCGAAGAAATGGTATATAAAAAGTTCTGTTTGGTTTTAAGTCGAGGAAACTAAAAGAATGAAAGAAAAAGAATATAGATGTGATAACTTGCAGCCGTAGTGAGCTGGTTAATTTTTCTTTGATTTGGCCTTGTGGCAGACTTAACCGAACTCCCTACAGCTTACAAGTTTTATGCAGAGTTATAAACATCAGACGGTCGGTTGTCGGCAGGTTGGAATATGTGGAATTGTGTGGAATAGCGTAAGAAGAATAAAATATATATTTTGCATTTTAAAATAGAAATTTATTAAAAGGAGGAATAACATAAGTTGTAGAAGCTAATGTTCAATTAGAAACATTATTAAAAAGTTATGAGTTCGTTCAAAATGTTCGTAGTAGTAATTGTTGAAAGAGATAAGAGAAAGAGAACAAGGTACGACATGACCTTATCTCCGGGTCGATTTGAAGTCGGTTACATTTTAGTTCTTTCGTCTCTCGGCTCCCATCTGTGACTGACGCCGAAGTCATTTATATAGTCTTTTTGAATTTAGCACTGGATCGCTAAGTCCTCAAGTCTTGTAAGTCGCTCCCATTGGTCAAAAATCATTTTAATACCTACTTCCGAAATCTGGTTTCGACTTTTTCTTTAAGCACATGATCAATACTTTTTCTATTTGTGAAAACCCAGGATTTAACATGTCATTGTGAATTTTTGTAAAAGTGAAGAAGAAGGTTGATGTTATTAATTTTTTATTCGCTACAAACTCTCTTATGTTTAAAATCTTACTCAATGAAAAACTTTGTCAGTTCTGAATATTTTTATTTGTACCCACTTATGTATATAAATAATGACTTTCATTTTAGTTTTTGCAGTATTTTCCTAAAGTTGTTTAGCTCATATATTTAGCAAGGCTATAGATGAATCTCTATAAAGTCGTGGAACTTCAAGGAGTTTATTCAATATTAACTTAAGAATTATTGATTCATCAGAAAATTCAAATAGAAATTTATAAATCATAGATTAGATGTGACACAATGTCGGAAGTAGGGAGATCTCAGATAGGATCGAACTCACGACTCAGTCGTAAATAATCTAGCGATACAAGCTTGCTAACCATTATGTCTAGTCGAAGTACCCTCAGAAAATAAAAGGAGCGAAACCTTGAAATTTTCAGTCATTTCTATTTATACAAAGTGTGGTTCTATGCGGTATTGCATCGAGTTAAATAACTTGATATTAAAATACACAGAATAGTTTAACATTATTCATATTTATATGAATATTTTTTTTATATTTGAGATATTTTTAAATACACAAAATATCGTAACGAGATTAATTCGAATTTTTTCTTTATAAATAATTAATCTTTTAGGTAATACACATTTTTAGGTTATCAAATTGTCACGGAGAAAGCCTGGATCGTTATTGTTCTTTCTCAAAGTCAACATTGCTTGATGTTCGATCCTAGATAAAACAAAAAATCAATCAAGGATTTGAAATTATGATTTTTAAAGCAGGAAATATTTTATATACGAAATTTTATTCGGAAGAAAAACTCGAGAGCTACTCAAGGTAGATTTCTGGTTGATTTTGTCAATTATGGATCATTTAAATACTGAAATAAAAATATTTTGTACGTAATTCCATGCCTTCAACTATAAATACTTTTTACACAATTTTATACTTCCATGTTAAACATGTGTTTTAGAAATATAGTTTATATAGGATAAAATGTATTGTTGATGAATGAAGAAAATGTATTGCTGGTAATTTCACTACAAAAATTTATGGTTTGTAATACATTGCTAGTGTTGTATTGATTGTCATTTTGCCCTAAAATGTACTGTCGGTCATTTTATTATACAAAAAAGTATTTCTGAAAATTTGACTATAAAATGTACTGCTGACTTTTTCTTTTTTTTATAATCATATCACCCCAACCAAGGCATTTTACTGCCGCTGTTGTGCAGGGGGTTACATAGGAGGCAAGTTATAAGAAAGAGTGACAGGTTATAGGGGGTGTCAGAAAGTGGGTAAGAGAAAGATGAGAATACTGATGAGAGTTGAGTGGACGGAGAAAGGAGCATGCGAGAGAGGATGCAGGTTAATGAGATACGAGACGACTATTGACTTTACAGTTAAATTCTTGGAGATTGCAGCTGTCGGGGAAGCAAGTAAACGGAAAGGAATTTCACAGGCGGGAAGTGCGAGAAAAGAAGTTGTTGGAGTAGAATTTGCGT
Source organism: Ascarosepion bandense (assembly GCA_037127315.1). Classification (NCBI taxonomy): domain Eukaryota; kingdom Metazoa; phylum Mollusca; class Cephalopoda; order Sepiida; family Sepiidae; genus Ascarosepion; species Ascarosepion bandense. Next base: position 1,610,478 of record JBBBDQ010000640.1, read on the forward strand.
TTACAATTTATTGGTTTCACAGTAAAAGGGTGGGACTTAGTTGCTAATCTTGTGGCTCGAGTAAATTCATAATTATGGGGCACCAGTGAGCTAAGTTCATCAAAGCAGAAGGCGTGAAAGTATTTGTAGAAGAGACACAGGGAAGCCACATTGCACCGGTGAGAAAGTGACTGTATCTGAACTGCCAAGTCGGGATCGATCACATTACAGATTCTCCGTTGGATTTTGTCAAGGACCCCTATGTGGATAGCAGGAGCACCCGACCAGATATGGTAGCAGTATTCAGTATACGGGCGGATGGTAGATTTTGTGGGTTAGCTATTTCCGCAAAGCATGGACCCTAACAGTTGCCCTCGGGTCAGGGTGGACACACAATCCTTAAAGCCTCAAATTTTCTAATCAGAGGCCTTGCTGCAGGATGTAGTTTATCGTTAAACCCAGCAAATGTATGTAAAAACATATTGAAACAGTTTGACCAAATAATCGTTTCGTGGCCTCTGAACAGTGGCAGATTGTCTTCTCACTGCGAAAAGATCACTGAAGTTTCAGTTTGAGTTTTGCTTAACGGCATATCAACACCTCCATGGGTTACTTAATGCCAAAAAGGTAGGATATTTAAGATATTTTTTAAATGTTCGGTTATAGTGAGAAGGTTAATTTAGTTTGATAAAGAAGAAAATTTATTATTATTTTTTTATTTTAGAAAACTGAAGATGTCTTCTAGTTTTGTATTCAAAAATGTAATATGGCAATACGTTTTTTGTCCTTCAAAAGTCTGTTATGGTAATAATTTTTTTCTTCAAAAATGTATTGTTGGTAATATTTTTCATTTAAAAAAATATATTTTTCTATAAAAGTCTATCTTTATATTTTCATAGTGTTTTTTATCCCAGTTTGGGGATAAACTATTTTCCCATAGTTGGGACCCTAACAGGTCAGGGTGGACCTGAGAACAACAGCAATCCATGCTCCTCACAATATACCAATGAGAGGAATTACTGTTGGATGCAGTTTATTGTCATACCTAGGACCCAATGGATCACTGAAAGACTAAATTAAAACTGAGGAGAGAAAAAACGAAAAAAAAAACATTGGAGGGGATCATACTGAAGATCCGAATAGAGAACTGTTGACAAACAGGAATTAAGATTGTAAACTTTGTTCCCTTTTACTGTATGATTAAGCATTTGTTCTCTGTGTTCCAGTCACTTTCTCACCGACGTAATTTGGCTTCTCTCTGTCGCCTCTAAAAATACATTTACAGCTTCTGCTCCGATGAGCTTACCTCCCTGGTGTCACCTCTGCATGAATTTAGTCGATCTACTAGACTAGAGGCTAGGTCACACCCTTTTCCACTGAAAACAATCAAATGTGACCGCAACTTCTACTCCCGCAGCTTCTTTGCTCGCACTTCCCGCCCGTGGAATTACCTTTCATATTCTTGCTTCCCTGACAGCTACAATCTCCAAGAATTTAAATGCAAAGTCAATTGCCATCTCTTATCTCCTTGACTCACATCGTTTCCTTTGAAACAGGTTCTTCTTTCTTTCCACTCTACTCTCATGCAGCCCTCTTCACACCAGTGTTTTCATCCTTCTCTTACCCATTCTCTGACACTCCCGTAACTTGTTCCTCTTTCTCAATCACTTATCCCTTATGTAACCCCCAGCACGCCAGTGGCAGTTCTGCCAGTGGCACTTCTGCCTTGCTTGGGGTGAAATGATTATATATAAAAAGAAAAATACGGGCTCTGTCTCGGATTAACAAAAAGTAGAAATTCGTGCTCTTTTTTGCTGTTGCAATTTCACTCTACAATGTTTGAAACGCTAAACGCAAAACTTTGTATTTTTACAAACTGTTGTTAAAAACAGAGAATAATTTTCAGCAGTTGTTCAGTGGTTATGGAATTAAAAATCGGTTAGCCGAGTTCGAATTCCATTTGAATTCGCTGCATTCACTTTCACGCCAATCCCTTTGGGAAATGTATTAATCTGTCTCTTCCCCTCCAGCTATGGGTTAGATTAGCATAACATATTAGGTTTTAAAGCCTTGACTGTAATGGCAACCTACTGTGGGAAAATATTCTGCCCAGTCTGTCATGTCTATTTCGAGACATGATTGTCCAAGCGTGTATCACGTATGAATGACTGAAATAGATAAGTAGGGACGCATCTTCATGGAAAGTCTGACCTAAAGACCCTTACATAACGAAGGAGAAATGTGTTGTCAATAAATTGGTTTGCCCCTTTGATTTTTCCACATTTTGAGCGGAATGATAAGAAATGGGCTGTTAAGACTTACAAGGGATAGGAAGATATGGAGGCCCATGATCGCCTACGTCCTTAAGGAACACGGCACACAGAAGAAGAAAATTCTACTAATACGTATTTAAATATATATTTATATGTGTGTGTAGTGGGTATCTGTTTGTTTCACAATATTCAAAGCAAAGTTGCTTCTACCAAGTTAGTAATGCATATTTTACAAGTATATGAATGTGCAGACTGTTCAAACAATCGAAAGATTGTATTGTGTCAATCATTCAAGGGTGGGGCCAACGCAAGGAATTAGATCCTGCGAAAGATTTGATCGTTTAAGTTTAATATTGCCTGCGACAAAATTTCAATTTACTTGGAAAATTAAAATCTCGCGGGAGATGACATAAGAAAGGGAGAAAAACAAGAGAGAAAAAAAAATGAAAAACTAACCAAAATCAAAATTTCTTGATAAAATGAAAAAAAAAAATAAAAACCGGAAAAAAGGGTGAAAATAAAACAAAAATTATTTTCCGTGTAGATTTAAAAAGTTTGTAATTAATTAGATTTCCAATCTGAACAGCAATTGTTTTCTTTTATTCTTTTGTCTCTGTAATTGTTCTGAATTTCTGTCTGGTTTTTATTACAGTTTTGTTCGTTGGTGTCACTGCTGCAGATTTCACTGAGACGATTTTTGGTTTTTAATTTTTCTATTTGGTTTTTTTTTTTAGTATTTGGGCGAAGAGTTTACATCTTTCAACTGACATGACTTTATATTTCAAATATTTATTTATTTTTCATTATTTCTTGTCCTTTTTGATTCACACGTCTGTAAAAATTTATATTTACTTCTGTTTCTTGTCTTCATTTCTTTTCTCCCTTCGTTTGCTTTTTGTTTTATAACATTATTTTTTTGTCTCGTTAGTCGTTTTTTACTTGTTCTGATGTTGTTTATTTTTTATTATTTTTTTGCAATTCCTTGTAGTTTTGTCTTTCTTTCCCGTTGCTTATGTTTGTCTTTTCATTCCCTTGTTCAACTTTTGGTAAAGCAATTGACTTTTTTTTTTAATTATTTTTTCGGCTTTGATTTTCTTTCCGATTTTCCTATATGCACAATTTTCTTTCAAATAATATCTTCCGTTCTTTTCAAACATTTATTCGTTCCTTCAGTCACTTATTCTAATGGTTCTTTTACGTCTTCATTTTTCCCAACCCTCTTCACTTTCCGTTCAATTCTCTTCATTAGAATCGTTGTAATTTAATACAGTTAGAGATATATCTAATCAAGCATAGCGATATCTTAGACTATATTTTTAGTGGATATTCATATTTGAGAAGACGCTCTGTTTATTTATTAAAAGCATGTATATATATTTTAGTCTACCGTTCTGAATATTCGAGAATTCTTTTTTTAAAAAAATATGAGCTCTCCGGCAGGATTCGAACTAGCGTTTCCTTAGTTTCACTGTGCTTCAGGACCGCCCAGCCACAGGGTATATTACTGGTTAAATAATGCCTTATTAAAAAGATTGTTATTTGACTCAAAATAGACATATCCTCTCGGAGATAGGTGATTTCCTTTCACAAGGCAGAAAGTGTGGAATACCCAGTGAGGATCAAACTCAATAATCATTTGAAACTGATTCAAGCGAGACAAGCTTAGTAACCATTACACAACGCCGAGGTGCCCAATTTTCTAAGGGCAGCTTGGATGTGGCACAAGGCCGAAAGTATGGGACACCCAGTGAGGATCGAAGTCACTACTCAATTGTCACGATTCTAGCAAGACAAGCTTGCTAACCATTACACCAACTTGAGGTGCTCCTGCTCGAAGATAGATAGATATTGCATTTGTTTATGAAAATTAATGTTTCCACATTAAAATTACTATTAAACTGCCATTGTTTTTAATGTCTACTGACCTTTGAGTTTCAAATATGCAAACGAATGTGACAATTCTTTCTGAGGGTAATCCTTTTGTTTTCACCCTTGACAGATTCCAAAAGCGCTTTACGTGGTCTTCTGTGTAATTAATTATTTTCAACGTTACAGACTCTCTCCTAGAGACGAAGAGTCGCAAACCTGTCGATATTCCCAAATATACAGAAAAGCTACATTCCTTAGTTTCAACAGTTCAGACCTGATATGTCCCGGAAAGGGATATATATATATATATATATATATATATATATATATATATATATATATATATATATCAATACGAGGTGGTTAAGTGGTTCAGGCAAATGTAACCGAGTAGGTCAATCT